>JAXCGZ010002023.1:20000-65000 GCA_037179515.1 Halocaridina rubra | reverse complement strand
ATAATCAACTTTACGTTTGTCCGCTGCAAATATTGGAGTCATAATATAACTAGAAAACCATTAAAAGCACATGAAATCATGTTACTGTACAATAAATAAAAACAAAAGCATATAAAATCATGTTATTGTACAATAAATAAGAATAAAAGCATATAAAATCTTGTTAAAATACAGTGATCCTTCGCTGGATCGCGTCTCTTGGCTCGCGTTTTCACTGTACCACAGTTTTTTTTTTTTGGCAAATTATTATTTTATGTTTTGGGTATATGCAAAAATATTAAAATATTGAAAAAATAAAAATTTTCAGTATTTTCATTTTTTTATTGAAAAAAAAATGTCATTATTTAATTGATAAAAAAAAATTATTTCCCAGCCTACGAATAATAAAACAGTAAAAAATAGTAAAAAACATAAATTTAGATATATAACTCACAGTGTCCGATAGCATACAATGTATTAGGGTCGCACCTAAGTGAGTTAGCATATACTGTAGTAGTTTCATGATTTTATTGATAAAAAAAGTATTTCTTAGCCTAAGAATAATAAAACAGTAAAAAATAGTAAAAAAACATAAATACTAATAGTATTGCACCACGTAAAATACGATACCGGTATCAGCGTTTCGGAAAACGCAAAGGCTCCCACCTACGTGACCTAGTGAATATTAAAATTTTCATTATTTTATTGATAAAGCAAGTATTTCCTAGCCTAAGAATATAAAACAGTAAAAAATAGTAAAAACCATAAATACAGTACTAACAGTATTGCACCATGTAAAATACGATACCGGTATCACGTTTCGGAAAACGCAAAGGCTCTCACCTACGTGACCTAGTGAATATTAAAATTTTCATTATTTTATTGATAAAACAAGTATTTCCTAGCCTAAGAATAATAAAACAGTAAAAAATTATACAAAACATAAATACTAACAGTATTGCACCATGTAAAATACGATACCGCTATCAGCGTTTCGGAAAACGAAAAGGCTTTCACCTACGTTGCATGCTGTTATTTATAAAGTAAAGGGTGTTTTTTTAACAGTGCAGGGAGGGTTTATACAGTACGTAAACGTAAAAATATTTGTAAAACACCTATGTACATGAGTATGTCACGTCATCATCACCTCATTCACGGTAAGTTTTCCTATCACTTTCATAAAAATTTACATTGCTTGCTGTTCTTTATAAAGAAAAGGGTGTTTTTTTAACAGTGCAGGGAGAGTTTATGCAGTACGTAAACATAAAAATAATTGTAAAATACCTATGTACATGAGTATGTCATGTAATTACCACTTCATTCGCCGTAATTTTATCTATCACTCATATAAATTTACGTTGCATGCTGTTATTTATGAAGTAAAGGGTGGTTTGTTAACAGTACAGGGAGGGTTTATACAGTGTAAATGTAAAAATAAATTAAAATATCTATGTACATATGGGCTGATCCTACTCCGCGATTTTCCTGTCTCGCGCCGGGTCCCGGAACCGAACCATCGCGATAATGGAAGGAACACTGTATGTACAGTAGTTCCAATATCTACCGTTAAGCGTCGTCACTCGTCATTCCCGCGAAACCGCTATAGTTTTGAATTGATTAGTTTATGCACGGTATACGTCTGTTTATCGACTACTCTCATTCTCATTCATTTGTGACCTTATACAGTATTTTGCCCCCATGGCACCTAAGAAAATTCCTAGTGCAAGTGCTAAGCGTCATGCTATAACGCTGGACGATAAACTGGCTTTGATCGGATATTATGAAGAAAATTGAAAAAAAGCATTAAGAACAAACAGCAAAGTTATTTTTAATATAATGTTGTCAGGGAAATAGCGTGTGAGGGTGCATCAGCTGATACGGAAGTAGCAAAACATTTGCCGATAGAGGTTCGTTCTCCCGCGTGCTGCTCCTCTTCTACCGCTTAATGCGATCGGATATTATGAAGAAAATTAAATAAGAGCATTAAGAACAAACAGCAAACATATTTTTAATATAATATTGTCAGGGAAATAGCGTGTGAGGGTGCATTATCTGATACGGAGGTACCAAAACATTTGCCAATAGAGGTTCGTTCTCCCGCATCCTACTTCTCTTCTACAGCTTAATGCGATTGGATATTATGAAGAAAATTGACAAAAAGCATTAAGAACAAACAGCAAACATATTTTTAATATAATATTGTCAGGGAAATAGTGTGTGCGGGCGCATCAGCTAATACGGAAGTGTGACAAAACATATGCATCCTCGCCCTCACTGCCACCATCAGTGCTGCCAGAATACATAAATGAGAGAAATGATAAATATAAAAAACATACATGTAAGCTGGTAAGTTAATTCAAGTATCTTAAAGATGAAGTACATTTTTATTTAAATTACAGTACTACCATCTTGTAATTAATATACAGTGTTACCCCGGTTATTCGCGCTTCTTGGTTCGCGTTCTCACTCTATCGCGGTATTTTTTGGGATAAATTATTATTTTATTTTATGGGTATACGCAAAAATATTAAAATATTGAAAAAAAACATTTTCAGTATTTTCATTTTTTTTTTAAATTTACGTTGCGTGCTGTTATTTATAATGTAAAGGGTGTTTTTTTTAACAGTGCAGGGAGGGTTTATACAGTTCGTAAACGAAAAAATAATTGTATATGAGTATGTGTGTCACGTCATCATCACCTCATTCATGGTAATTTTATCTATCACTTTCATAAAAGTTTACGTTGCTTGCTGTTATTTATAATGTAAAGGGTGTTTCTTTAACAGTGCAGGGAGGGTTTATACAGTACGTAAACGAAAAAATAATTGTAAATGAGTATGTATGTCACGTCATTATCACCTCATTCACCATAATTTTATCTATCACTTTCATAAAAATTTACGTTGCTTGCTGTTATTTATAATGTAAAGGGTGTTTTTTTAACATTGCAGGGAGGGTTTATACAGTACGTAAACGAAAAAATAATTGTAAATGAGTATGTATGTCTCGTCATTATCACCTCATTCACCGTAATTTTATCTATCACTTGCATAAAAATTTACGTTGCTTGCTGGTATTGATAATGTAAAGGGTGTTTCTTTAACAGTGCAGGGAGGGTTTATACAGTACGTAAATGGAAAAATAATTGTAAATGAGTATGTATGTCACGTCATTATCACCTCATTCACCGTAATTTTATCTATCACTGATAAAAATTTACGTTGCTTGCTGTTATTTATAATGTAAAGGGTGTTTCTTTAACAGTGCAGGGAGGGTTTATACAGTACGTAAACGAAAAAATAATTGTAAATGAGTATGTATGTTACGTCATTATCACCTCATTCACCGTAATTTTATCTATCACTTTCATAAAAATTTACATTGCTTGCTGTTATTTATAATGTAAAGGGTGTTTCTTTAACAGTGCAGGGAGGGTTTATACAGTACGTAAACGAAAAAATAATTGTAAATGAGTATGTATGTCACGTCATTATCACCTCATTCACCGTAATTTTATCTATCACTTTCATAAAAATTTACATTGCTTGCTGTTATTTATAATGTAAAGGGTGTTTTTTTTAACAGTGCAGGGAGGGTTTATACAGTACGTAAACAAAAAAATAATTGTAAATGAGTATGTATGTCACGTCATTATCACCTCATTCACCGTAATTTTATCTATCACTTTCATAAAAATTTACGTTGCTTGCTGTTATTTATAATGTAAAGGGTGTTTCATTAACAGTGTAGGGAGGGTTTATACAGTACGTAAACGAAAAAATAATTGTAAATGAGTATGTATGTCACGTCATTATCACCTCATTCACCGTAATTTTATCTATCACTTTCATAAAAATTTACGTTGCTTGCTATTATTTATAATGTAAAGGGTGTTTTTTTAACAGTGCAGGGAGGGTTTATACAGTACGTAAACGAAAAAATAATTGTAAATGAGTATGTATGTCACGTCATTATCACCTCATTCACCGTAATTTTATCTATCACTTTGATAAAAATTTACGTTGCTTGCTGTTATTTATAATGTAAAGGGTGTTTTTTTTTAACAGTGCAGGGAGGGTTTATACAGTACGTAAACGAAAAAATAATTGTAAATGAGTATGTATGTCACGTCATCATCACATTCACGGTAAGTTTTCCTATCACTTTCATAAAAATTTACATTGCTTGCTGTTATCTATAATGTTAAGGGTGTTTTTTTTTTTTAACAGTGCAGGGAGGGTTTATACAGTACGTAAACGAAAAAATAATTGTAAATGATATGTATGTCACGTCATTATCACCTCATTCACTGTAATTTTATCTATCACTTTCATAAAAATTTACGTTGCTTGCTGTTATTTATAATGTAAAGGGTGTTTTTTTAACAGTGCAGGGAGGGTTTATATAGTGTAAATGTAAAAATATATTAAAATATCTATGTACATATAGGCGGATCCTACTTCGCGGATTTCCTTGTTCGCGGTGTGTCCCGGAACCGAACTACCGCGATAAGTGAGGCAACACTGTATTCCTTTTGTAAAGATTATACTGTACTTTTCAAAAGAGGTGGTCAATAAACGTATCTATCTATCTATCTATCTACATTTATGTTTTTTACTATTTTTTACTGTTTTATTATTCGTAGGCTGGGAAATAAATTTTTTTTTCAATTAGATAATGAAATATGTTTTTTTCAATAAAAAAAAAAAATTAAAATACTGAGAATTTTTTTTTTAATAGTTTAATATTTTTGCATATACCCATGAAATAAAATAATAATTTATCCAAAAAAAAAAAAACGCGATAGAGTGAGAAAGCGAACCAAGAAACGCGAATAACCGGGGTAACACTATATATATATATATATATATATATATATATATATATATATATATATATATATATATATATATATATATATATATATATATATATATATATATATATATATATATATATATATATATATATATATATATATACAGTGATTCCCCGCTGGACCTCGTTTCTTGGTTCGCGTTTTCACAGTACCATGGTTTTTTTCTTTTGGCAAATTATTATTTAATTTTTTGGGTATACGCAAAAATATTAAAATATTGAAAATATATACAGTGATCCCCCGCTGGACCTCGTTTCTTGGTTCGCGTTTTCACAGTACCATGGTTTTTTTCTTTTGGCAAATTATTATTTAATTTTTTGGGTATACGCAAAAATATTAAAATATTGAAAATATAAAAATTTTCAATATTTTCATTTTTTTATTAAAAAATACAAATTTCATTATTTAATTGATAAAAAATGTAAAGGGTGTTTTTTTAACAGTGCAGGGAGGGTTTATACAGTGCGTAAACGTAATAATAATTGTAAAATACCTATGTACATGAGTATGTCATATAATTCCGTAATTTTATCTATCACTTTCATATATATTTACGTTGCATGCTGTTATTTATAAAGTAAAGGGTGTTTTTTTAGCAGTGCAGGGAGGGTTTATATAGTACGTAAACGTAAAAATAATTGTAAAATACCTATGTACATGAGTATGTTACGTCATCATCACCTCAATCACGGTAAGTTTTCCTATAACTTTCATATAAATTTACGTTGCATGCTGTTATTCATAAAGTAGAGTGTTTTTTTTAACAGTGCAGGGAGGGTTTATACAGTACGTAAACGTAAAAATAATTGTAAAATACCTATGTATATGAGTATGTCACGTCATCATCACCTCATTCACGGTAAGTTTTTCTATCACTTTCATAAAAATTTACGTTGCTTGCGGTTATTTATAAAGTAAAGGGTGTTTTTTTAACAGTGCAGGGAGGGTTTATACAGTACGTAAACATAAAAATAATTGTAAAATATCTATGTACATGAGTATGTCATGTAATTACCACTTCATTCACCATAATTTTATCACTTTCATCTAAATTTACGTTGCATGCTGTTATTTATGAAGTAAAGGGTGGTTTGTTAACAGTACAGGGAGGGTTTATACAGTGTAAACATAAAAATAAATTTAAATATCTATGTACATATAGGCTGATCCTACTTCACGGTTTTCCTGTTTTGCGCCGGGTCCCGGAACCGAACTACCACGATAAGGGGGGGATCACTGTAAAAATATATATATATATATATATATATATATATATATATATATATATATATATATATATATATATATATATATATATATATATATATATATATATATATATATATATATATATATATAATAATAATAATAATAATAATAATAATAATAATAATAATAATAATAATAATAACACAATAATAATAATAATACAGTATATATATATATATATATATATATATATATATATATATATATATATATATATATATATATATATATATATATATATATATATATATATATATATATATATATATATATATATATATATATATATATATATGAATCATTTTTTACCCCGACCGGGACTCGAACCTAGGACTTATGATTACTAAGTCAAGATTTTTTACCCCGACCGGGACTCGAACCTAGGACTTATGATTACTAAGTCAAGGCGCTACCACTACACCACAGAAGGTTAAAAGGAACCCAACCTTATAGCTTATATCTGCTATCTTAGGAATGAACGCATTCTAACTGAATGCCACTATGTTCATATTACAGATTCCCCAACCTCACTCGTGGCTTCATTTTAGCATTTAATTCAAATCCCAATCTCATTCGGGCCATGAAATTATCAATTAAGCACATTACATATGTGAAAACATGAATCATTTTTTACCCCGACCGGGACTCGAACCTAGGACTTATGATTACTAAGTCAAGGCGCTACCACTACACCACAGAAGGTTAAAAGGAACCCAACCTTATAGCTTATATCTGCTATCTTAGGAATGAACGCATTCTAACTGAATGCCACTATGTTCATATTACAGATTCCCCAACCTCACTCGTGGCTTCATTTTAGCATTTAATTCAAATCCCAATCTCATTCGGGCCATGAAATTATCAATTAAGCACATTACATATGTGAAAATATGAATCATTTTTTTTTTTTTTTTTTAAATGATTCATGTTTTCACATATGTAATGTGCTTAATTGATAATTTCATGGCCCGAATGAGATTGGGATTTGAATTAAATGCTAAAATGAAGCCACGAGTGAGGTTGGGGAATCTGTAATATGAACATAGTGGCATTCAGTTAGAATGCGTTCATTCCTAAGATAGCAGATATAAGCTATAAGGTTGGGTTCCTTTTAACCTTCTGTGGTGTAGTGGTAGCGCCTTGACTTAGTAATCATAAGTCCTAGGTTCGAGTCCCGGTCGGGGTAAAAAATGATTCATGTTTTCACATATGTAATGTGCTTAATTGATAATTTCATGGCCCGAATGAGATTGGGATTTGAATTAAATGCTAAAATGAAGCCACGAGTGAGGTTGGGGAATCTGTAATATGAACATAGTGGCATTCAGTTAGAATGCGTTCATTCCTAAGATAGCAGATATAAGCTATAAGGTTGGGTTCCTTTTTACCTTCTGTGGTGTAGTGGTAGCGCCTTGAGTTAGTAATCATAAGTCCTAGGTTCGAGTCCCGGTCGGGGTAAAAAATGATTCATGTTTTCACATATGTAATGTGCTTAATTGATAACTTCATGGCCCGAATGAGATTGGGATTTGAATTAAATGCTAAAATGAAGCCACGAGTGAGGTTGGGGAATCTGTAATATGAACATAGTGGCATTCAGTTAGAATGCGTTCATTCCTAAGATAGCAGATATAAGCTATAAGGTTGGGTTCCTTTTAACCTTCTGTGGTGTAGTGGTAGCGCCTTAACTTAGTAATCATAAGTCCTAGGTTCGAGTCCCGGTCGGGGTAAAAAATGATTCATGTTTTCACATATGTAATGTGCTTAATTGATATATATATATATATATATATATATATATATATATATATATATATATATATATATATATATATATATATATATATATATATATATATATATATATATATATATATATATATATGAATCATTTTTTACCCCAACTGGGACTCGAACCTAGGACTTATGATTACTAAGTCAAGGCGCTACCACTATACCACAGAAGGTTAAAAGGAATCCAACCTTATAGCTTATATCTGCTATACTTAGGAATGAACGCATTCTAACTGAATGCCACTATGTTCATATTACAGATTCCCCAACCTCACTTGTGGCTTCATTTTAGCATTTAATTCAATTCCCAATATCATTCGGGCCATGAAATAACCAGATAAGCACATTACATATGTGAAAACATGAATCATTTTTTACCCGCACTGGGAGTCGAACCTAGGACTTATGATTACTAAGTCAAGGCGCTACCACTACACCACAGAAGGTTAAAAGGATTCCAACCTTATAGCTTATATCTGCTATACTTAGGAATGAACGCATTCTAACTGAATGCCACTATGTTCACATTACAGATTCCCCAACCTCACTCATGGCTTCATTTTAGCATTTAATTCAATTCCCAATCTCATTCGGGCCATGAAATAACCAGATAAGCACATTACATATGTGAAAACATGAATCATATTTTACCCCGACTGGGAGTCGAACCTAGGACTTATGATTACTAAGTCAGGCGCTACCACTACACCACAGAAGGTTAAAAGGAATCCAACCTTATAGCTTATATCTGCTATACTTAGGAATGAACGCATTCTAACTGAATGCGTTCATTCCTAAGTATAGCAGATATAAGCTATAAGGTTGGATTCCTTTTAACCTTCTGTGGTGTTTTCACATATGCAATGTGCTTATCTGGTTATTTCATGGCCCGAATGAGATTGGGAATTGAATTAAATGCTAAAATGAAGCCACGAGTGAGGTTGGGGAATCTGTAATATGAACACAGTGGCATTCAGATAGAATGCGTTCATTCCTAAGTATAGCAGATATAAGCTATAAGGTTGCATTCCTTTTAACCTTCTGTGGTGTAGTGGTAGCGCCTTGACTTAGTAATCATAAGTCCTAGGTTCAAGTCCCGGTCGGAGTAAAAAAAGAATGATTCATATTTCCCCAGTCTCTCTGTTTTCACATATGTAATGTGCTTATCTGGTTATTTCATTGCCCGAATGAGATTGGGAATTGAATTAAATGGTAAAATGAAGCCACGAATGAGGTTGGGGAATCTGTAATATGAACATAGTGGCAATCAGTTAGAATGCGTTCATTCCTAAGTATAGCAGATATAAGCTATAAGGTTGGATTCCTTTTAACCTTCTGTGGTGTAGTGGTAGTGCCTTGAGTTAGTAATCATAAGTCCTAGGTTCGAGTCCCAGTCGGGGTAAAAGATGATTCATGTTTTCACATATGTAATGTGCTTATCTGGTTATTTCATGGCCCGAATGAGATTGGGAATTGAATTAAATGCTAAAATGAAGCCACGAGTGAGGTTGGGGAATCTGTAATATGAACATAGTGGCATTCAGTTAGAATGCGTTCATTCCTAAGTATAGCAGATATAAGCTATAAGGTTGGATTCCTTTTAACCTTCTGTGGTGTGGTGTAGTGGTAGCGCCTTGATGTAGTAATCATAAGTCCTATGTTCGAGTCCCAGTCGGGGTAAAAAAAATGATTCATGTTTTCACATATGTAATGTGCTTATCTGGTTATTTCATGGCCCGAATGAGATTGGGAATTGAATTAAATGCTAAAATGAAGCCACGAGTGAGGTTGGGGAATCTGTAATATGAACATAGTGGCATTCAGTTAGAATGCGTTCATTCCTAAGTATAGCAGATATAAGCTATAAGGTTGGATTCCTTTTAACCTTCTGTGGTGTAGTGGTAGCGCCTTGACTTAGTAATCATAAGTCCTAGGTTCGAGTCCCGGTCGGGGTAAAAAATTATTCATGTTTTCACATATGCAATGTGCTTATCTGGTTATTTCATGGCCCGAATGAGATTGGGAATTGAATTAAATGGTAAAATGAAGCCACGAGTGAGGTTGGGGAATCTGTAATATGAACATAGTGGCATTCAGTTAGAATGCGTTCATTCCTAAGTATAGCAGATATAAGCTATAAGGATGGATTCCTTTTAACCTTCTGTGGTGTAGTGGTAGCGCCTTGACTTAGTAATCACAAGTCCTAGGTTCGAGTCCCAGTCGGGGTAAAAATGATTCATGTTTTCACATATGTAATGTGCTTATCTGGTTATATATATATATATATATATATATATATATATATATATATATATATATATATATATATATATATATATATATATATATATATATATATATATATTATATATATATATATATATATATATATATATATATATATATATATATATATATATATATATTATATATATATATATATATATATATATATATATATATATATATATATATATATATATATACACGCATTATATATTATCTCTCTCTTTGAAAGCCTTTGAAGTTTTTAATTTTTTTTTGTAGAATTTGTAAAGATACCTATGTTGCAAATTAGTAAAAGATTGATGCACGCAGACTTATAACTTACGCATTCTTTGAATTCTTTCCATATAGGTTGATCGTGGTCAGCGACATATCCTCACCGCTTGTCAAGATCGTAACATTCGAGTATATAACGTTAACACAGGCAAACATTCCAAAACGTTTAAGGGATCTGTTGGAGATGATGGAACGCTTATTAAAGTAAGTTTTTGTTACGTTAAATTATGATTAAATTACATTATCTTTTGTTTAACTGAAATATGAGAAGAATGATCATGAAGACAGTTTCTCAGTTAGTATATTATTTTGCCTTGAAAGACATTGTGCTATTTCATTACTTGAAGTTGAAGAGATATTGGGTTATAAGGCCTAATAAATAACTTATAATTTTTTGTAAATGATGATTATAGGAATTGTCTATTAATAGTTATATTTGGTAATAATTTTATATTTTGCAAAGCATATTAAAGTATGTATTAGTTCACATTCAGTAGTAGAAATAGTATACAAAAGTTTTTTATATAAATATGTAATTAATTTACAGGTTGTTTTAGACCAAAGCGGTATCTATGCAGCCACCAGCTGCACTGATAAGAATATGTGTATATATGATTATTATTCTGGCGAGTGCATGGCTACTATGTTTGGTCATTCGGAACTGGTCACTGGTCTTCGTTTCACAAACGACGGCAAACATCTCATTACAGTGTCAGGGGATGGCTGTGTTTTTATCTGGAGGTGAGTTCATATACCACTCCCATATTAGTTTATTTTACCATTATCATCATCATCTTATGGAAACTGCAGTAGCATAGTCTGTTGAGTACTTCACTCAGGATGTGACTGACCTCTGTTTAAGCCCTATGCAGGGCAATAGGAAGGGAATCTAACCTTAACTCCCCAGTCTCTCTGTTTGTGCCCACCCTCGTAGTATGGACTAGTAACAGTCTGCAAAACGAGGATTTATCATTATTGTCACATAATACAGCATAGTTGTTTCTTTGGATATCTTTTTGCTCATAAATTCATCCCATGATACAGTCCTATATTGGTTAGTTTTTTATTACCCATTCCTTTACTCTAATGTGGCTGTGCACGAACTTTCTTAGTTCAGTTTTATTTAATATCACATTTGGAAGCATCTTGCGAGACAGTATTCCTTCATTAGTTCAGTTTCTTTTGTTATTCAGTTTATCTTAAAAAGTAATTATAGAGGTTATCTTGTGAGAAACAATCTTCTGTTGTTAGTGCTGTTTCTTGCTCAATCGGTTTATCTAAAGAAGAAATAATTAGGAAAGTTATCTTGTGAGAAGCAGTCTTTCTTTATTAATGCTGTTTCTTTGAGCATTCAGTTTATCTTAAAAAGTAATTGTGAGCATTTTCGAATATGCTCTGTTTAATAAATGGTAAACATTTATTGATATTGCTTAGCGTTTTATCTTTTTGCTGTAATGGTCAGGTCAAAATCTGAAAAAGGGAAGAGAGAAAGTAGCTGATGTGTGCCCTGGCAAAATTTATGGTTAAATAATACTAGTTTTTGGAATAGATTTTTTGAAATTTTTTCAACCACATCCATGACATAAGTTCATTGAATCTCTTGCAGAATGCCACATGACATGACCCAGACTATGGTAGCACGATTAACGCAACAAGCGGAAAGAGCTACCAAAGAGAAGCGAAAACCTGGACGGCAGCAGTCTCTTGACAATGATGATCTGAGACCAAACCCAGAAGATATGTTTGATCAGAATGCTAATGAGACGGAGGAACCAGACTACAGGTGACTTGATTCCAACTTTTTTTTTTCGTTTTATAAGAATTTTATTTCTGTACATGCATATTCATGCATTTAAGTATCTTAGATGGTAGATGTTAGTTATATTATTTAATACCTAATTGCTTCTCTGTTGGCCAAACTCCCTGCCTATGTCTTTACCCCTTCTTTCTGTTCTCTGATTTCCAGTTTTCTTTCTGAACGTTTTATATCTGTAGTTGTTGATGGTGCGACATCTTGCCCTTTCTCTGTTACCAGTGATGTTTCACAGGGCTCTGTTCTTTCACCTATTCTGTTCCTTCTCATCATCAATGATCGTCTACAATCCCCATCTTCCTCTCTTCTTCATGCCTTTGCTGATGATTCTACCCTTCACTTTTCCTCTGCCTTTTCTTCACAACCTTCATCTGCTACTCGTAATCAGTCTCGTATCACTCTTTCTTCTACTCTCATCTTCCGATTTGCAGAGGGTATCTGTGTGGGGTACTCAAAATTCAGTTAAATTCAATGCCTCCAAGATGCAGTTTCTGGGTATCTCTTTATCTTTTTCTCCTCCTAATAACCCTATTGTCTTCGAAACTAACAAAATTTACCCTCTTAATTCTATCAACATATTAGGAACCCACATAGTCTCTAACATGTCTTGGAGGAATCACATAATCCAAATGTCTAAATCTTCTAAAAACTTGTTGGTTCTGTTTTGTTTTCGTCATTACTTTTCCTCTTTATAGTTACTTAAAATCTATAAAGGTCTTATCCTATCCTGCCTAGAATACTGCCCACACATGTAGGGTTCTTCTTATACTTATCTCTTTGATAGGGTTGAATCTAAGGGAGTCAGACTCATTAATGATCCTTCTCTTCAAATCTAGATTCTCTCTCTTCGCCGTGAGGTATCTTCCCTTTTTCTTTTCTATCACTGCTCTGATGAGCTGGTGAGTTGCATCCCTCCCCCACTGCCAAGGCCACGTAACACTCGCCAAGCGGCCTCATTTCACAGGTACTGTGTGGAGATTTATAGCTCACGGATTGGTTGGTGCAACAACTGCTTCTTCCCATCTACCTACAGACTCTGGAACTCTCTTCTTCCTTCTTTCTTTTTTTCCTAATTCTTATGACCTATCATCCTTCAAAAGCAGATCTATCATTATCTCAGGGCTTAATCCTCCACATATCTAGGTCCTCTGTACTTTGACTGTTTTTTCTGTCTGTTGTTTTCCTTTGTGTAACTTTACCTCATCTCTGCCTTGTCCTTAACCTTTTTCTTTTCCCTCGTCTTGGTGTTTTCTCGTGCCCGGGCCTTTATTGATGAGGGTAGTTTCTGCCTGTCCCGGTTTCACACTCTTTAAAAAAAAAAAAAAAAAAAAAAAAAAAAAAAAAATATATATATATATATATATATATATATATATATATATATATATATATATATATATATATATATATATATATATATATATATATTATATATATATATATATATATATATACAGTGTTACCCCGGTTTTTCGCGTTTCTTGGTTCGCATTCTCACTGTATTGCGCGCGCGTTTTTTTTTATATATATATATGTATGTATGTATGTATGTATGTATGTATGTATGTATGTATGTATGTATGTATGTATGTATGTATGTATGTATGTATGTATGTATGTATGTAGTTGTATGTATGTATGTATGTATGTATGTATGTATGTATGTATGTATGTATGTATGTATGTATGTATGTATGTATGTATGTATGTATGTATGTATGTATGTATGTATGTATGTATGTATGTATGTATGTATGTATGTATGTATGTATGTATGTATGTATGTATGTATGTATGTATGTATGTATGTATGTATGTATGTATGTATGTATGTATGTATGTATGTATATATATATATATATATATATATATATATATATATATATATATATATATATATATATATATATATATATATATATATATATATATAAGATTATTGTGACACCAGGATGGGCCACAAAATTATAAAATAAAGCAGACTTTATCAGGTTGTAAAGAGAAACAGAGATGGAGACTGTAATGACCTGTCAGATGTGAAGGGATTATAAAAGATGTGTAATGAATATCCAGCTCTCTGCTGGGTTTTAATATACCTCTGCATTACTTTCATGATGTCTATTCCAATATTTCTGCTTAGATCTTATTATTATTATTATTATTATAATTATTATTATTATTATTATCATTGGCAACAATAATTTTCCTTTGATGATGATTGTGGAATTATTATCATCATCATCATTATTATTATTATTAAGGGCTCATCATTGTTTTTACATCTGTTGGTTTATTTACTTTTAATAACTGTGTAAAGTGCCCCTCCCTAGTTGGCTGGGAAAAAGAGAGTGTGGGGGGTTGGGTAGAATAGAATGTTGGAGAGAGAGAGAGAGAGAGAGAGAGAGAGAGAGAATCTTTAAGTAACTCTTGTTCATTCAACCAAAACTACATTATTTATAGTAAAAATAATGGTTTAATTGCGAATCCGTAGTAATAATGATGATGATAATATTAATAATAATAATGATAATGATAATAATAATAATAATCTCCCCAATCATCATCAAAGGAAAATTATTGTTGCCAATAATAATAATAATAAGATCTAAGGAGAAGTTTTAGAATAGACATCATGAAGGTAATGCAGAGGTATAGTAAACCCAGCAGAGAGCTGGATATTCATTACACATCTTTTATAATTCCTTCACATCTGACAGGTCATCCCACTCTCCATCTCTGTTTCTCTTTACAGCCTGATAAAGGCCGTTTTATTTTATAATTTTTGGCCTGTCCTGGTGTCATAATCATCTTAAAAAAAAAATAAATAAAAAAAAGGCTGCTCCTACTTCGCGATTTTCCTGGTTCGCGCCGGGTCCCGGAACCGAACTACCGCGATAAGGGAGGCAACACTGTATATATATATATATATATATATATATATATATATATATATATATATATATATATATATATATATATATATATATATATATATATATATATATATATATATACACACAACACACACAGTGATCCTTCGCTGGATCGCGTTTCTTGGCTCGCGTTTTCACTGTAGCACGATTTATATTGGCAATTTATTTTTTTTTTTTGGTATATGCAAAAATATTAAAATATTAAAAAAAAAAATTTCAGTATTTTAATTTTTTTAATTGAAAAAACATATTTCATTATCTAATTGATAAAAAAAAATTGTTTCCCAGCCTACAAATAATAAAACAGTAAAAAATAGTAAAAAAAACATAAATTTAGATATACGTACAGGGTGTCCACAAAGTCTGGGTACATAGGAAATTTCACTATGCAGAGATATTCAATCGAGTTCACCAGAATTTTGTAAAGCGCATCAAATTATGCATTGAAAATGATGGAAATCATATTGAAAATATTATTTATTAACATTAGATTTAAATAAAATTGTTTTGTTTTAAAAGTATGTGTTAATCTCCTGTGTACCCAGACTTCGTCCGGGTACACAGGAGATTAACACATACTTTTAAAACAAAACAATTTTATTTAAATCTAATGTTAATGAATAATATTTTCAATATGATTTCCATCGTATTCAATGCATAATTTGATGCGCTTTACAAAATTCAGGTGAACTCGATTGAATAGGTCTGCATAGTGAAATTTCCTATGTACCCAGACTCTGTGGACACCAGTACAGTATAACTCACAATATTGCATCACACGAAATAGTGTCCAATAGCGTACAATGTATTTGGGTCGCAGCTACGTGAGCTAGCATATATATTTATATTTCCAGTAGTTTCATGATTTTATTGATAAAAAAACGTATTTCTAAGCCTAAGAATAATAAAACAGTAAAAAATAGTAAAAAACATAAATACTAACAGTATTGCAACATGTAAAATACGATACCGGTATCAGCGTTTCGGACAAAGGCTCGTACCTACGTGAGATAGTGTCTGATAGCGTACAATGTATTGGGGTCGCACCTACCTGAGCTAGCATATATATTAAAATTTCCAGTAGTTTCATGATTTTATTGATAAAAAACTTATTTCTTAGCCTAAGAATAATAAAAGAGTAAAAAATAGTAAAAAACATAAATACTAACAGTATTGCAACATGTAAAATACGATACCGCTATCAGCGTTTCGGACAAAGGCTTCCACCATCTTCCATTGTCTCGCCTCACTCGTTCAGTCTAACTCACGTGTGTGCCGTTCACGTTGTGCTTATTAATACGTTTTGCTTGTGATTTTTTTACTCGCATATTTTAACCTTTGCAATGCCTCCCAAGCATCCTTCATCTTCTAAGGCTTCTTGTAGTGAGCCTAAGCAGCAAAGGAAAATGTTAACCATAACATATAAGGTAAGTTTACCTATTACGTACATATAAATTTACGTTGCATGCTGTTATTTATTAAGTAAAGGGTGGTTTTTTAACAGTGCAGGGAGGGTTTATACATTAAACGTAAAAATAATTGTAAAATACCTATGTACATTAGTATGTCATATAAATTTACGCTTGCATGCTGTCATTTATGAAGTAAAGGGGGGTTTGTTAACAGTACAGGGAGGGTTTATACAGTTTATATGGTGTAAACGTAAAAATAAATTAAAATATCTATGTACATATAGGCTGATCCTACTCCGCGATTTTCTTGTCTCGCGCCGGGTCCCGGAACTGATCCTTCGCGACAATTGAAGGAACACTGTATATATATATATATATATATATATATATATATATATATATATATATATATATATATATATATATATATATATATATATATATATATATATATATATATATATATATATATATATATATATATATTGTTACCTCCCTTATCGCGGTAGTTCGGTTCCGGGACCCGGCACGAACCAGGAAATCCGTGGAGTAGGATCAGCCTATATATACATAGATATTTTAATGTATTTTTACGTTTACACTGTATAAACCCTCCCTGTACTGTTAAAAAAAACACCCTTTACATTATAAATAACAGCAAGCAACGTAATTTTTTATGAAAGTGATAGGAAAACTTACCATGAATGAGGTGATGATGACTTGACATACATAGGTACAGTATTTTACAATAATTTTTACGTTTACGTAAAATAGCGGCCGACATCCACAAACTCTATTCCTTCTTTCAACATATCTAAGAGTTTCACTTTATCTACAATGGTTAACATTTTCCTTTGCCGCATAGGCTCACTACAAGAAGCCTTAGAAGATGAAGAATGCTTGGGAGGCATTGCAAAGGTTAAAATATGCGAGTAAAAAAATCACAAGCAAAACATATTAATAATAATAAGCACAACGTGAATGGCGCACACGAGTGAGGCGAGACAGTGGAAGATGGTGGAAGCCTTTGTCCAAAACGCTGATAGCGGTATCGTATTTTACATGTTGCAATACTGTTAGTATTTATGTTTTTTACTATTTTTTACTGTTTTATTATTCGTAGGCTAAGAAATACGTTTTTTTTTATCAATAAAATCATGAAACTACTGGAAATATAAATATATATGCTAGCTCACGTAGCTGTGACCCCAATACATTGTACGCTATCAAACACAAGCAAAACGTTTAATAAGCACAACGTGAACGGCGCACACGTGAGTTAGACTGAACGAGTCTTTGTCCAAAACGCTGATAGCAGTATCGTATTTTACATGTTGCAATACTGTTAGTATTTATGTTTTTTACTATCTATTACTGTTTTATTATTCTTAGGATAATAAGTACGTTTTTTTTTTATCAATAAAACCATGAAACTACTGGAAATATAAATATATATGCTAGCTCACGTAGCTGCGACCCCAATACATTGTACGCTATCAAACACTATTTCGCATGATGCAATACTGTGAGTTATACTGTACGTACGTATATCATTCAGTTATTAGTACAATGTATGTTAATTTAAAATTCATTTACTTATTTGATGATTGTACAAAATCTGTTGTATTTATTCATTGTAATTTGGACCAAATATTCCTTTTCTAAAGATTTTACTGTACTTTTCAAAAGAGGTGGTCAATAAACGTATCAATCTATCTAAATTTATGTTTTTTACTATTTTTTACTGTTTTATTATTCGTAGGCTGGGAAATATTTTTTTTTATCAATTAGATAATGAAATATGTTTTTTTCACTAAAAAAAATGAAAATACTGAGAATTTTTTTTTATTAATATTTTAATATTTTTGAATATACCCATGAAATAGAATAACAATTTATCCAAAAAAAAAACCGCGATACAGTGAGAATGCGAACCAAGAAACGCGAATAACCGGGGGAACACTATATATATATATATATATATATATATATATATATATATATATATATATATATATATATATATATATATATATATATATATATATATATATATATATATATATATACATACAGTGTTACCCCGATTATTCGCGTTTCTTGGTTCGTGTTCTCACTCTATCGCAGTTTTTTTTTTTGGATAAATTATTTTATTTTATGGGTATACGCAAATATATTAAAATATTGAAAAATTTTTTTTTTCAGTATTTTCATTTTTCTATTGGAAATGTAAATTTACGTTGCTTGCTGTTATTTATAATGTAAAGGGTGTTTTTTTAACAGTGCAGGGAGGGTTTATACAGTACGTAAACGAAAAAATAATTGTAAATGAGTATGTGTGTCACGTCATCATCACCTCATTCATCGTAATTTTATCTATCACTTTCATAAAAATTTACGTTGCGTGCTGTTTTTTATAATGTAAAGGGTGTTTTTTTTAACAGTGCAGGGAGGGTTTATACAGTTCGTAAACGAAAAAATAATTGTAAATGAGTATGTGTGTCACGTCATCATCACCTCATTCACCGTAATTTTATCTATCACTTTCATAAGAATTTTCGTTGCTTGCTGTTATTTATAATGTAAAGGGTGTTTTTTTAACAGTGCAGGGAGGGTTTATACAGTACGTAAACGAAAAAATAATTGTAAATGAGTATGTATGTCACGTCATCATCACCTCATTCACCGTAATTTTATCTATCACTTTCATAAATGTTTACGTTGCTTGCTGTTATTTATAATGTAAAGGGTGTTTTTTTAACGGTGCAGGGAGGGTTTATACAGTACGTAAACAAAAAAATAATTGTAAATGAGTATGTATGTCACGTCATCATCACCTCATTCACCGTAATTTTATCTATCACTTTCATAAAAATTAACGTTGCTTGCTGTTATTTATAATGTAAAGGGTGTTTTTTTAACAGTGCAGGGAGGGTTTATGCAGTACGTAAACGAAAAAATAATTGTAAATGAGTATGTATGTCACGTCATCATCACATTCACGGTAAGTTTTCCTATCACTTTCATAAAAATTTACGTTGCTTGCTGTTATCTATCATGTAAAGGGTGTTTTTTTTAACAGTGCAGGGAGGGTTTATGCAGTACGTAAACGAAAAAATAATTGTAAATGAGTATGTATGTCACGTCATCATCACATTCACGGTAAGTTTTCCTATCACTTTCATATAAATTTACACTTGCATGCTGTTATCTATGAAGTAAATGGTGGTATGATAACAGTACAGGGACAGTTTATACAGTGTAAGCGTAAAAATATATTAAAATATCTATGTACATATAGGCTGATCCTACTTCGCGGATTTCCTGGTTCGCGCCGGGTCCCGGAACTGAACTACCGCGATAAGTGAGGCAACACTGTATATATATATATATATATATATATATATATATATATATATATATATATATATATATATATATATATATATATATATATATATATATATATATATATATATATTTTGCATACTTTTTCTAATTAATTTAAAGGTATTTTGCTGAAAGTGGATTTTAAAGCAAAAAGTAGTTTAATATTGTATCTTACAACTTTGATTATCTTAGCAAATATATAATTATATAATTGAATAATATTAGGCCATTAAGTGGGGACCATAGTAACTGAGCTGTCAACATGCTCTATTCCAGAGTAGACAGACCCGCGATCGAGACCAACATGGGGTGCTAGAAAGGTCTTCCAACCTTAATTCCCCAGTTTACCTTTGTCCACCCCCATAATGGGGACTAATAGTGTGACAAAGTGTGGATTATTTTATACTAGGCCTCTGAATAACAGTTTGCTTATTTCTACTATGTATTTCAGGTTTAGTATGGGCCAGTTGCCTCTGTGGGCCAAGAAGCAAATGACGGAGCCCCAAGGACCTGGTAATGGGGCAGGTGATCGCGGATCTGTTGATATGCCCAAAGGGAGATGGGCGCAAAGAATCAATAATACTCCCATGACTTTCAAAAGTCATTACGACACTGACTCAGTCATTCCATTTCCGGCAAGAGGTAAGAGTTGTAACCTGGTGATATGCTAAATTTTATTTTAGGGAACTTTTATTAGTTTTATGCCATTATCAACAAATATGAGAGAGATGATTGTGAGTTAGAACTTGTGGCTGTTGGAAGTGTATGGAGAATGCCAATGTTGGGTGATGAGGATGATAGAGAAATAGGAAAAGAGGAGGTACATTTGGAATTGAGAGCAATGAAAGAAGGTAAAGCACCAGGGATAGCTGGGTGTTATGTTGAATGCTTGTCAAAAGGTGGGGAGGCAATTAGTGGAATGGATGGTTGGGCTGTTGCATGTGTTTTAGGAAAGAGAGGGCCCCAGTTGCTTGGAGGAGTGCATGTGTTTTCCACTTTATAAAGGAAGAGGAGATGGGTATGAATATAGTAGTTTAAGAGGAATTAGTGAAGAGTTTTTACATGAATAGTAGAATATGTGTGAGAGTTAGGAATTATATGAGTGATTGGTTTGAAGTGAATGTTGGGTTACGTCTAGGGCATGTAATGTCGCCATGGTTGTGTAATGTATATATGGATAAAGTGGTAAGGGAAGTAAATGAAATAGTATTAGACAGAGGCGTGAATTTAATGGGTGAGTATGGAAGGTTGCGGAAATTGAATTAATTGCTGGTCGCGGATGACACAGCACTGGTGGCTGATATTGAGAACTGAATTTGTTAGGGTGTGTGAAAGAAGGAAATTGTAAGTGAATATTGATAAAAGTTAAGTCATGAGATGCACGAGGAGTGTTAATGTTGGCAGATTGAATGTTAGAGTAAATGGGGAGTTGCTTGAGGAAGTTGAAAGTTTTAAGTATCTGGTGTCACACATATCAAGGAATGGACGAGTGGATATGGAGGTAAGTTACAAAGTAAATGAAGCGAGTCAATGTCTAGGTGGGTTGAAAAGTGTGATGAGAAATAGGTATTTGGGAATAAATGCAAAGAGAAGGATACATGAGGGTGTGATTGTTCCAAATAATCCCTTCACATCTGAAAAGTCTCAATACTCATCATCTCTGTTTCTCTCAATGTTTTCTTTGTTCTCAGGCCGGTTGAGAGTAGATTTACCTTTTATGGCCTGTTCAGGTGTCACAATATAAAAAAAAAAAGCATTGTCTGGAGCAGATACTTGGAATGCAAGAGAGGGTGAAAAAAACAAGATGAATGTATTGGAGATGAGATTTTGAGAAGTATGATTGGTGTATCTAGAATAGATAGAGTGAGAAATGAAGAGATCAGGCAGAGAATGGGTGTTGAAAGAAGGCTGTCGGAAAGGTTATATCAGAGAGTGCACAGTTTGTTTGGACACATGGAAAGAATGAGTGAGGAAAGAATAGCAAAGAGAGTGTGAAGTACAGAAGTGGTTGGAGTTAAGTCAAGAGGAAAACCTTGAATGAGGTTGATGGATGGCATGAGAAGGGCATTGGATACACGTGGATTGTCAGTCAAGCAAGGAAGAGAACATGCAAGAGATAGGAATGAGTAGAGGAAGATTGTATATAGGTGACACGAACCAAAAGGATTTCTCGGGCCTGCTAGCTCAGTGGACTGTGATGGATGGGTGTGAGGGGAGTTGCCATGTGATGTAGCAGTGGGAGTAAACCAGCTATGGGTGTCGAGCCTCGCTGTTGAATATCCTTACCCACCTACTTTGTTGGTGACCCAAGCAGAGTGGTAGGGGGGAAATGTGGCAACCCTTTAACTCCCCAAAGGACCTAAGAGGAGTAGTTGAGGTATGTATGGATTGTTGTGGATGTGTGTTTCTTGCTTCAGCCATCTCCCTTACATGGGGGATAGGGGCCATGTATATGTATGTCACAAAATTTTGGGACTGCAGTTACCAGGTGGTTAAAATACTCAACTCAGGAGTTTACGGATCTGTAATCTAGCCCAGCGTGGGGCAATAAGAAGGGCATTCAGCTTTAAATTCCCAGCCACATTCTGTCTCCATTCACTTCCATGGTGAAAACTAATAACGACACTTGAAAAGAGCATTATTTTCACAAAACCCTCAGCAGAATGTACTTTATTGTAGGTTATATGTATTATATTTTAGGAACCTATTTAGGGACATGATATGAATAATTACTTGTTGAAGCTGACAGTGAAGGTTTACAAATATTAACAAGGAGTTGTTAATATTGGTAATACAATGTATGCTTCAGGACATATTATTCCTTTGTACAGTACTTGTATGAATGATATGGATATTGAAGGAAGGCGTTTTGCTTGTCTCCCGCTTCTTACTTTGCTTTGTCTTTTTCTTTGTCTTGGTGGTAAGAAGAGACTATTGCCTTTGTGTTCCCCTGTGTGTCATAAAAGTCAACTAAATGTGAAGAAGTAAGGGGACTGAGAATCTCTTCCTTCATATGAGGTGCCTAGTACTATATTGGTCTAAGTGCCAAAACTTTAAAATGGCAGAAAACGTTCTTAAGTTTCACAACTTTTAAACTTTGATATCTCAATAGCTGTGTATGTAAGGGTAGGATAAGGAAATGTTGGTAATAGGCAAAATTATGGAATTTCTTTGTGACTATTTGAAAGTTCTAGTAAGTCACAGGGAATTATTCTAAGATTTAACATAATCTCTTCAGTGTTAGAAGATTATTTTGCTATCTTTTAATGTTGTGTTTAAAGAATGAAAATAGAAATGACTTGAGCTTTTACCTAGATATCTTTTTAAAACTGCGAAACTTTAAATGCTTTTTCTGGCATTTTGAAATATTGGAACTCTGCCTAGTGTAGTACTAGGCACCTCATATTTCCCTCTTGCAAAGAATCAAGACATACGGGGGTCTCTGAATGTGCGTTGTTGCGGCATAAGTGAGAGTAATAGAAAAATAGATTGATAAAATGTTTGTAAGAACAGGCTGGAGAGCCTACCTGAATGTGGAAACTATTTTTGTTTTTGTTTTGTTAAGAATGATAGTTAGTGTAATTTTTCTATGTTGATGACACATCTGAAAGTAAGTCACAGGGAATTATTCTAAGATTTAACATAATCTCTTTAGTGTTAGAAGATTATTTTGCTATCTTTTAATGTTGTGTTTAAAGAATGAAAATAGAAATGACTTGAGCTTTTACCTAGATATCTTTTTAAAACTGCAAAACTTTAATTTCTTTTTCTGGCATTTTGAAATATTGGAACTCTGCCTAGTGTAGTACTGGCACCTCATATTTCCCTCTTGCAAAGAATCAAGACATACAGGGGTCTCTGAATGTGCGTTGTTGCGGCATAAGTGAGAGTAATAGAAACATAGATTGATAAAATGTTTGTAAGAACAGGCTGGAGAGCCTACCTGGAAGTGGAAACTATTTTTTTGTTTTTGTTTTGTTAAGAATGATAGTTGGTGTAATTTTTCTATATTGATGACATTTCTGAGAAGTAGATTATTGTATTAAAAGAGCAATGGGCTTAAAATAGAAAAATCTAAATGAGTGTAGTTTAAGGTACAGATATAAAGTACTTTTAAGTACTGATGTGAATAATATGGAGTGTTGTTAAAATGAGTTAGAGAATATAAAAGCACAAGATAATAAATTAACATAAAAATTGATAACGGTTAAAGTTACAAATGGATATTATGTTAAGTAGATGTACTTGAAGCAGTGTATGTAAGGGTAGGAGAAGGAAATGTTAGTAATAGGCAAAATTATGGAATTTCTTTGTGACTATTTGAAAGTTCTAGTAAGTCACAGGGAATTATTCTAAGATTTAACATAATCTGTTTAGTGTTAGAAGATTATTTTGCTATCTTTTGTAAGTTATAAGTGTTAATTAGTGAATTATTAATAAATTCTGTGTTCATGTAATATGTATATTTCTTCTAGATAAACGCATGGCAGACTCAGAATCCAGCAAAGAGAGTTCTCTTGAGGAAAATGTTGGTGTACACAAGCAGTATCATGCACATAACATACAAAGAGAAAACCTTATGCTTAATAAACAGGTACGCAATGACATGCAAATATATTAATGGCTATAAAGAAATACTGTATAGCTTTTTCTCTCATATTGTGGAATATATATATATATATATATATATATATATATATATATATATATATATATATATATATATATATATATATATATATATATATATATATATATATATATATATATATATAATATATATATATATATATATATATATATATATATATATATATATATCCTCTGTGTGTCGTAAGAGTTGACTAAATGGGGCAGAGCGAGGGGTCTGGGAATCCCCTCCTCTGTATTTTCTTTTCCCAAAGGGTCCGGGTATTTTGCCTTGACTCAGCCACTCTCCTTATAAGGAGAAAAATGTCTGATGTATGTGGATGGATTATTATTATTATTATTATTATTATTATTATTATTATTATTATTATTATTATTATTATTATAGCTTTTGTATATAGATAGAGTTACGACTCAAAAGTAGTAATTCTTGATACACATACACATACATATACTGTACATGTATATACATTTATATATACATATGCATACACATAGATGCAAATATATATATATATATATATATATATATATATATATATATATATATATATATATATATATATATATATATATATATATATATATATATATATATTATATATATATATATTATATATATTTTATATATATATATATATATATATATATATATATATATATATATATATATATATATATATATATATATATATATATATATATATATATATATATATATATATATATATATATATATATATATATATATATATATATATATATATATATATATATATATATATATATATATATATATATATATATATATATATATATATATATATATATATATATATATATATATATATATATATATATATATATATAAACCTTGAGGAAGGGGGGCATGAATTCTTCCTCCGTGTTCCCCTGCGTGTCATAAGAGTAGACTTAATGGGGCGGAGCGAGGGGACTGGGAATCCCCTTCTCTGTACTTTCAAAAAGTCAAAGCATTGTACCATGACTCAGCCACTCCCCCCCTTATAAGAGGAAAAATGGCTTTTATATACTATATATATATATATATATATATATAGTATAGTGGTAGCGCCTTGACTTAGTAATCATAAGTCCTAGGTTCGAGTCCCGGTCGGGGTAAAAAAAAAAAAAAGATTCATGTCTTCACATATGTAATGTGCTTATTTGATAATTTCATGGCCCGAATGAGATTGGGAATTGAATTAAATGCTAAAATGAAGCCACGAGTGAGGTTGGGGAATCTGTAATATGAACATAGTGGCATTCAGTTAGAATGCGTTCATTCCTAAGTATAGCAGATATAAGCTATAAGGTTGGGTTCCTTTTAACCTTCTGTGGTGTAGTGGTAGCGCCTTGACTTAGTAATCATAAGTCCTAGGTTCGAGTCCCAGTCGGGGTAAAAAAAAAAAAAAAAAAAAAAAAATCATATATATATATATATATATATATATATATATATATATATATATATATATATATATATATATATATATATATATATATATATATATATATTTTGTAGTTTGAATTAAATTGATTTAAATTCCTGTAACCTTGATATTATGTGTTATGTGAAATAATGCCAATGATGAGTCAGTGTGAGCGACAAACAATAACAATAATACCGAAATACAGCATTAACCAAAAAGCAAAAATATCAAACCGGCCGGTAAACAAAGCATAAACTTCACCAAAAACACAACCTCTCTACTTTAAATTTAATAGTTTTTGGGATAATGCATGGGGTACTTTGATGAATTTTTAATACAACTAAATAGATTAGTTCCTTTTATTAGATTTAAAGTAGAATGGGAAAACTATAACCAAATGCCTTTCCTTGATGTCCTCATTGTTAGAGAATCTTTGGGTTATAATTTTAAAGTCTATGAAAAAGCCACCCACTCGGCATCTTATGTGCACTTTTATAGTTATCATGAAGGCAAAGTAATATTAGGTACAGCTTCCAATCTGTTTCTCAGGGCTCTTCGGATTTGGAGTGCTAATTATTTCGAATATGAAATTCAAACCGTTTATTCACAGCTTGAACAACTCGGTTATCCTCCATTTTTCATAGACAAAGCTCTGCAGAAAGCTAAACGGGATTTTTACAATTCACCCAGGACCCCTAAATAGAATAATTTCAACAAAATCCTTCTTCCTTATCACCAAAAGCTAGGCATCATAAATGATGCTATAGACAAACAGTCTCCATTCACTTTTAACTGTCCCATCACCCCAAGAATGGAATTAGTTAACGTCATCCAAAACAAAAAAGAAGTTAATGTGGGAGTATATCAGATCAACTGTAATGATTGCAGTGAAGTGTACATAGGACAGGCAGGTCGTTCTCTAGCCCAGAGAGTCTCTGAACACAAGAGGGCAGTGAGATATAATCAAGAAAATTCGGCACTTTTTACACACATCAACGAACAAAATCATAATATTAATTGGAGTGGTGCCACTATGTTATTCAAAAGCACTTTGTCAGTTCAAACAAAAAAATTGTGAAATGAAGGACAATCTCAATTTATCCAAGGGGCAATGGACCCCTGACATAATTGATAAAACAACAACCAATGTTGCTTGCGGATTGGTCAGGTCAATGATTGCTTCTTGCCCTCCTTCTTCCAGAATCTGGAACTCTCTTCCTCCTCTTCTCTAACTCTTTTGACCTATCTTCATTCAAAAAGGTGATCTATCGTCATCTCAGAGCCTCATCCTGCCATTATTGACTTTTTTTCACATTTGTCTTGTTGTCCACTTAGGTTTTTATTCTGTTCAACAGAGTTTCTCCATCCAACACAGCTGGAAGACTCCTTTGTCCTGTGCTTCAATTTTCGTACATGAGCTGAACTCTTTTACATACACTCCTTAGAAATTTATAAAGTTTTTTTGCCGTGCATGTGCAGTTGTCTTATATCTAGACCTTTGGCATGGCAGTTATGATGTTGCTTTAGCATATCTTTTCAGTATTTAGATATTCTTTTTCTAGCTCCGTATTTATGTATGAAAGTGTAGTTCTCAGATTTTATAACAAATCCTCTACTCTTAACTTTTTTTCTTCATTCTGTATTTCCTAATCTACAGGAGTCTGGTGGTGAGGCAAATTTTATCCCCTGTGCAGACACCATTAAGGAAATTAATTCAGGAGAGGAAGTCTGCCAGGTATTTTTATGTCAGATGTAGTTTCTTTATTACTTATTTCCCGTTTTCTCGTTTTTCAACAGACCTGCACTCTACTAAATGATGATTGATTTTTAGCTTATATTCAGATTTGCTTGGTATAATTCAGTATTTTATGTTAGATGTAGTTCTTTATACCATATTTTCTGCTTCTCGTTTTGCAACAAAACCTGCACTCTGCTAAATGATGTTTGATTTTTAGCATATTTTCATACTTTCTTGATATGATTCAGTATTTATGTTAGATGTAGTTGTTTATTACATATTTTCTGCTTCTCGTTTTTGCATTAAGACTTATATTCTGCTACTTGCTTTCATTTTCAGCTTATAATCAGACTTGCTTGATGAAATTCTGTACTTTGTTAGATGAAGTTCTGTATTACATATTTTCTGGTTTTCATTTTTGCAGTAAGACTTGTATTCTGCTACTTGAAGTTTGATGTTCAGTTTATTTTCAGACTTACTCAATATAATTCTTTGTTTTATATTAGATGTAGTTCTTTATTACATATTTTCTGCTTCTTATTTTTGCAGTAAAACTTGTATTCTGCTACTTGAATTTTGAAATGTAGGTTATTTTCAGACTTGACATAATTCTCTTGTATCTTAGCTATTATTTGTTGTCTTTGCTTTATTTCTAGTTATGAATGCTGAGATTAGGTGATACTTTGAGAGAGTTTTCTGTTTCATATAAATTATGAAACTGTATAAGAGAGTGAATGATACATTTATACAAATGTAGCATGTATTAATTTTGAGATCAAATCTCTATCATCTATTTGGAATGAAGATTGCATAAGTGTATTATGTATTTATTGTTTATGGAAATGTAGTTTAATTGCTTTAACTAATGCTATAAGGCCTCCTTTCCTAATTTAGGCTCGTTTATACTGGACATGACACAGCGTACTTTCTTTTTCCAAACATAAATTGCAAATGATGTAATAGTTATCATATTTAATATTTCTTGCTTCATTTGCTCAGGTTTATTGCAGCAAGGTTATATATGGGTAGATTACTCATTAATAATTGGAGGAGGCAGGCAGGAGGTATTTGCAGTGCAATTGTACAATTTCAATTTTTGCAAACATTACCTAGTAACTACTTGTTTATCTAAAGTGACCAAAAGAACAGGTTCTTACCCCTTTTCCTGTGAGTCAGACATATGTGGAAAATTCTCTCAGGGGTTAATGGGTGCCATTCCCTCAACTGGAAGTGAAGAGGAAATCGATATCTGGCATTTGAAATCATGATGCCGTACATAGAGTCAATGTTTTAACCAGCTGAGAGGTACTTACAGGTGTCAATAGCCAGTAAGATGTCAAGGGGGGTAGTACAACATATTTTTGCTGAGGTTTGGCAGCCACACCCTCCCCCGCACTGAGATGTAATTAATTTCGTGGAGAGCTCACGGGGAAAAGGTTAAAGCAGTTTTCAGATGCTTACTACATTGAATATTAGTGTTGTAATTTTTTATATGATTTTTACAAAATTCCTCATTAACTCAAACTACTTATCTGTATTTTTATGCTATTTTTAATCTTGTTAAGCAAATTCTTTATGGTTGCTTACAAGATGGTGGTGTTATGCTTATTACTGAAAAAATTATCTATTTTTATTTGTCTTCAGTCATTGTTTACAGAATGTATAAATACTTTTCATTAGTCTTTGCTCTTTATGTTTATTTTTCCCTCACTGCAGAGTCACTCTGTATAATAGTCATGCTCATATTAGAGTTTATGCATATATATGGACAGATAGGCACATTTTTTATTTGACAGTATTTGACTAGGTCATAACCCTTTGAAAATATTAAATTTTTTCTGTTCATAGGTTTTGCCTTCCAAAATTACGAAGCGAGGCACAGAGCTGGAAAGTCGAAATCGGCATCTTACTGACGAGAGTGATGTCAGCAGTTTACGCGTAGATGATGGCACAACAGATCATGATGGCGACATTGAGGACTGCAGCGAACACGATGACGAAAGCACTGAGCCTGAGCATTCTGAACATCTGATGTATTATCCTCTGAACGACGACACAGCTAGGTTAGAAAGTATTTTGTTGCAATTTTGTCATATCCACAAAATAAAGAGATGAAGGTGTGTGTGTGTGTTTTATATATATATATATATATATATATATATATATATATATATATATATATATATATATATATATATATATATATATATATATATATATATATATATATATATATATATGTGACACCGGGAGAAGCAGAAACTGCCTTCATTACTCGGGAGGTGATAGATCCCTGATCAAGGCCGCTGTGGCTGGGCATCAAGAAGGTCATCCAGCCTTAATCCCCTGTTAGCCTTTCTCAAGGATCAGTTGTTGGATTGATTGCACTAACAGGCTGGAAAACATACCAGGGAGTGGATTTTTTTTTTTTTTTTTTTTCAGGACTATTGCTATTTTTTGAGGTGGCACTCTCGCAGTTATTTTTATATTTATGATCCCTAACAATATAGTTCTTTTTTTACAGCGACTTTACCGTAAACGCAATGGATGTAGAAGAACTGAGGAGATCCCAAAGAAGACACAGAAAAGCTCGTCCAGAAAGACCGACGGACATCCCTCTTGTCTCGGTCTCAGGCTCACAAGACTCTGATGATGATGAAGATGAGGTAATTATGTAAATATAACTCATGTAATCTTGCAACGTCAGCAATAAATACTCAGGATGTGGTTATAAAAGTAATTGCAATTTTATTTATTTTTAATAAGTTTTATTGTCCCTAAAAAATGGCTAGATACACAGCGAATCAGGGTGGAGCGAGTAGACCAGATTGAGTCTTTTAAGCTTGAGAGTAAGAAACTTTTTGTTTTTCTCTCTCTATGACAGGTTAAATCTCCCTTTTGTATTCTCTCCATACCTTTTCTTTCTACCTTCATTTATGTTGTTTATTGCTAGCTTGCAGATGCAGTTTATATCTTTGAGCTAGACAGATTGGCTCATGACTGTACCATTGATATCCCATGTCTAGCTAGATAAATTCTGGCATAGCTATCCATCAGTGCCAGAATAACTGGAGAAACTACCAAACACAGCCCATTCACAAAGCTTATGGGCGGTTCAAGCATTTGTTTATTGATTTTAATGTTTATGATGATTATTGGCTCTTATCAATTACATTTCCATGATAACTCGTTTGTCCTTGACTTTAAAAATACTGAAAGAGAAAGTTGAAAGATTTTAGCACTGTTGTAGCTTTTAAAAGATAATTCCGTCATATAGTACTGTTATTATATGTATTGTATTTTCTTGGGATTGCCATAATGCAACCTGTAGAGTGCTCGAGTCAGGATATTATGAACCCGGTTTCAAGCCCACGGCAAGGCAATAGGAAGGGCATTCAGCCTTATTTCCCCAGCTCATCCCATCTTTATCCACCCCCAAATGGGGACTAATAGGGACACATAATAAAGAGAACTTATATGTATTGCATGTTTTTGTTTTATATTATGATTTAGGTATCTACTCCGAGTGCTGACACTGCTGAAAGGAATATCATGTCAATGTTGAGCGTGAGTACAGAAAGCATTGATAGGGTCGGAAGAAGAGAAAACTTTTTGAAAACCAATTTTGAATCTTTGGAAGGAGAAATGAGTCGACCTGAAAAAGAAGGCATTAAAAATAAAAATAGGTGAGTTTTGTCTACATTTGATATAACTAACTTCAAGTTAATGTTAAAATTAGAGTAGTGAAAAAATTGAAGTGTTTAAGTGAAAATCAAGAGAAGAGAGTCAAGAAGTGAAGAATTTAGGTTTTATAGCCATAACCCAGTTTGCTGGTATCATTTGAGGGTATGTAGATGGTATAACCCATGATATTATGGGGAAAAAATAAGAGCCCAGTTGTAAGATGAAAGGAGCTTGGTGTAACAATGCAAACTAAACCTGCACAGTTGAAACTGAAGGTTGACATTTCCATAAACGGGTGACAGTGGACAAGACACCTAAGTAACTTGCCAAAAAACTTGAATTACAAAACCCAACCTCAGATAATAAGCAAATCCAAATAGTCGTACTATTAGAGTAATAAAAGAGAGAAGAAAAGGGGCAGGGTGTTTAACAAGCATATAGCAATGCATGAAAAAGCCATTCTGTAAGTGTTCCTAAGTGTTTTAAGACCAACTAAAATGATTATGGATGCAAAGGGCTAGCGATTACTTCCTCCCAGAATTGTGTTTGCTTTACCATAAAGCAGCTGCTGGAAGGGTGAACTTATGCAAGTATGATAAAGCCATGCTGCTTCTCTTTATTTTGTTTGTACAGTTGTGGCCACCCTTTAGCAATTTTCTGTATCAAGTTGAAAATAACTTATTAGGTGTACATTAAGCTCTTTTTCTCTAATAATTCACTTGTAGTAAATATATAGGATTTTAAATACAGTGTTCCCCTGGTTATTCGCGTTCTTGGTTCGCTTTCTCACTGTATCGCGTTTTTATTTTTTGGATAAATTATTATTTTATTTTATGTGTATATGCAAAAATATTAAAATATTAAAAAAAAAATTTCTCAGTATTTTCATTTTTTTTATTGAAAAAAACATATTTCATTATCTAATTGATAAAAAAAAATTTATTTCCCAGCCTACGAATAATAAAACAGTAAAAAATAGTACAAAACATAAATTTAGATGGATAGATGGATAGATATATAGATACGTTTATTGACCACCTCTTTTGAAAAGTACAGTATAATCTTTACAAAAGGAATATTTGGTCCAAATTACAGTGAATATATACAATAGATTTTGTACAATAATCAAATAAGTAAATGAATTTTAAATTAATATACATTGTACTAATAACTGAATGATATACGTACGTACAGTATAACTCACAGTATTGCATCATGCGAAAGTGTTCGATAGCGTACAATGTATTGGGGTCGCAGCTACGTGAGCTAGCATATATATTTATATTTCTAGTAGTTTCATGATTTTATTGATAAAAAAACCGTATTTATTAGCCTAAGAATAATAAAACTAAAAAATTGTAAAAAACATAAATACTAACAGTATTGCAACATGTAAAATACGATACCGCTATCAGCGTTTTGGACAAAGACTCGTTCAGTCTATCTCACGTGTGCGCCGTTCACGTTGTGCTTATTAAACATTTTGCTTGTGTTCAATAGCGTACAATGTATTGGGGTCGCAGCTACTTGAGCTAGCATATATATTTATATTTCCAGTAGTTTCATGATTTTATTGATAAAAAATGTATTTCTTAGCCTAAGAATAATAAAACAGTAAAAAATAGTAAAAAACATAAATACTAACAGTATTGCAACATGTAAAATACGATACCGCTATCAGCGTTTTGGACAAAGGCTTCCACCATCTTCCATTGTCTCGCCTCACTCATGTGCGCCATTCACGTTGTGCTTATTATTATTAATATTTTTTGCTTGTGATTTTTTTACTCGCATAGTTTAACCTTTGCAATGCCTCCCAAGCATCCTTCATCTTCTAAGGCTTCTTGTAGTGAGCCTAAGCGGCAAAGGAAAATGTTAGCCATTGTAGATAAAGTGAAACTCTTAGATATGTTGAAAGAAGGAAAAAAGTTTGTGGATGTCGGCCGCTATTTTACATAAACGTAAAAATTATTGTAAAATACTGTACCTATGTATGTCAAGTCATCATCACCTCATTCGCGTTAAGTTCTCCTATCACTTTCATAAAAAATTACGTTGCTTGCTGTTATTTATAATGTAAAGGGTATTTTTTTAACAGTACAGGGAGGGTTTATACAGTGTAAACGTAAAAATAAATTAAAATATCTATGTACATATAGGCTGATCCTACTCCGCGGTTTTCCTGGTTCTGCGCTGGGTCCCGGAACTGAACTACCGCGATAAGGGGGTGAGCACTGTATATGTAAATTTGTCTAGATAATATAATATTTTATTCCACATGTGAATTTTTTTTCAGTATATCATACAAATTCAACTCCAGAAACAAAGATTCCCATGTCTCGAGTAAAAGAGAAGAACTTCTGAAAAGAATCGAAGAAACCAGGAAGAAGTTGCAAAGTGTAAGTGTTCATGTGATGATGGATTTATCTTAATTTTCTAGGGTTTGTTCTTTTTTTTGTGGTAACTGTCGTTATAAAATCTTTTACTTATTGCATTATTTACATCTTTTAATAATGTGAAGCAATTTTTAATTCCTTTATTAATATGAAGTGTTTTTCTGTTTCTGTAGATTGGGTATAAAAGCAACTTGAGAAGCAGCAAGAGTATATCTGATCTGAGCAACATTCCTGAGAAGGACACTTCTTACCTGTCTGGGAATCAAGGTAATGCTCACCCAGGTTTAGAGAGTTCGTTTTATCTTCCAGTTCACCCTGGGCATAATGTCAATACTGAGGGAAGTAATCACATTTCTCAATTTATTTCATCTTCATGGGTCCCACCAAATGCTCCTATAATGGCACCTAGACACAGAGAAGAGACGGGAGACTACACAGAGAAAGTTCCTGGTAGTTTTGGTGTTGTAAATGATATTATATCCAAAATGGAAGGCAACCATTCTTCAGGAATGATCATAATGCCCCAGGAAGTAGTTAATGATAATGTTGCGAAGATAGGGTCTACAGTATTCGATGGTAGTGCGGTCCCCAGAGATCAACAGAGAGCTGGTAAAGAATTACTCGCACAACTTGAGAAAGACCTAAGAGAGTTTGATTTACTCATGGGATGCCCCTCTCCTCCTGAGGTAGATGCAGATTCTTTGGAAGAAACTTTGAGAAGTCTCGCTCTTCTCTCATGCCACGATGCCACATTTTCAGAGAGAAAAATGGCTCATCGCAAGACTGAAGATGATTCCGATAGTGACACTGTCAAGAGCGAGGCCTCTAACTTTAGCTGTGATAGTTTAGAAGATGAAAACGATGAACAACCTCAAGCAGACGAGGATTCAGAGGTGACTCCTCGTCATCGTGTATTCGAAGCTCCGAAAACTCTACCTCTCCCACGTCGTAAGAGACAGAGATGGCAACGACTCTCTTTGGGTGGTATCACAAAAGAGAGACCAAATGATTATGAGTCAGATGTTTTTCCAACCAATGAGATGTCGTGCAATCATCATTCTCAAGTATTTCGAACAGCCTCTGACACTGCCTTGGCCAACAGCGATAGCAGTCATTCAGATGTGCAGACTCCAACTAATCCTCCTTATTTTTCTGTTAAATCCCCCGTTACCAAAACTGCCCCTGCTTTGACGTCCGTTAATGGAGAGTCTTGTTTTAATAAGCAAATAAATGATGTTCATCCATCAGAGAAAACCAATGGGGGTAACACTGTTACAACACTAACGGTTGAAACCCATTCTTATAGATACGAGAGGGAATCCTCAGTTCCCTATGCATTACCTCGTTCCCCGGTAATCGATCAGTTGAGGAGGGAAGCCTCTGGCGAAACCTCACCGAGGAGGCAGTCCCCCAAATGTAGGCTAGCTCTTCCCCCGGCTAGTTTTGTTGAACCTGATGATTTTCCAGTTGTGCAAGCACAGCCGCTTCCCCCGGGCCCTCCTCCGGCGGTGTATCTTCCATGTTCCCAACCCACTGTGTCCCAGAGTGGGATTCCAACCCCGGGCAGAGCACATCGTGTTCTGCTGGCTAAGAAAGTCACCATTCAGCAAGTTCTCCCCTCGAAACGTAAGAGTTAGCCATCTTGTTCGCCTGGCTGCTCCCCGTCGCATGAGGAATGTCCCCCTTAGCAGGCTCTCAGGACTTGACCTGTTTTCTTATTTAACATATATGTTCAAGTATATGTTTAAAAATTTTCGTTTCTTTGATTTTCAGGGTTATTTTTTAAGTTTACTTTTTTATTTCTCACTTTCATAGAAGGCATGATGTTAACATGATATTTGATCAGTTTATTTTATGCTTTTATTGCCTCATGACAGCATTGTGAAATGTGAAGCATGTAGGCATGTTATATAAAGTATTTTTTAAGTAGATAATACTATTATCATAAATGGACCTAAGCTGCAGGTGACTTTTACAAACACTGCTGGCTGTTCTACTGATAATGTGCACGATATTCGTATAAGTACATTGATATGGAGAGCAGTAATTAGCAGTTGAGAAACAAATTACTTTACCTTTTATAGCTTATAGAGAAGCCAGATTCCACTTTTGTATGATAAGTTTAAGTATTCCAGTAAAATTTTTGAGTCGGTATCATTGTCTGTTTTATTAACAATAATATTGTCTTTGCAAGTCTTTTCAGTGGTGACAAAATATTAGATAATCTCAGAAATTTTATGTGATACTCAAGCGTGTTCACTCACCAGCTTGTATGTTTGCATGCACTTTTATGTCTGCTGTCAGCACCTTGCATTCATATTTGTATACATGGATTCAGGTTCAATATATTAAAATGGTTAAAACTATTCGCGGCAAACAATTACTTGAGTTTATTAGGAATTACACTTGTCAGCTTTGGATGCCTACAGTCTGCAAATTGGCACTTAACACCTTTGCATAAGGCACTAGTATATGGATGCATTATCATAATTTTCCATCATTGATTCTCATTCAACAGTGTATAATAATGTATTTAAGAAATTCAAACTTATTTTTGATAGATATATAATACATGTAATTATAAATTGCAGTATTTCAGTAACAGCTGATGTGTAGGTATTATAGCCCTGTATATTGAAAATTCATTTATGGTAATTGCCATTTTTAAAAATTCATTAATATGCACTAAGTAGAGTGAAATTATATCCAATCTGATGTAATAATTTAAATTTTGGTTGTAAAAAAAAAAAGCAATGAATAGTTGTTCATCCTCAGTATTTTACAAAAGTTATGTTGCATATCTCATATAAGGCAAATTACAAAAGATAAATTGTTGGTAACCAGGCACCAAAGTTGACTTGTTTAATTTTTGTGTTAATTTTCCAATGCCTTATAATTGAACAGTGTTCAATTAGTAAATTTTTTATAGTAATCTGAATCCAGCCATGCCTATCTGTGCTATGTGTGCTGTTATTGTAGATGGAGGGAGTGGAGACAGCGGGTTCAGCAGCAGCCCGGGCGGAGGGGGTAGTAATTTACGCCGCGCCTGCTCGCTCAGTGACCTGAGCAACCCGAGCTCGCCGCGACGCTTGCTTCCAACTCCCCCTATTGGTATGGTTTTTTTGCATTTGCACTTTTTAAAATTTTTGTTTGACTTTTACGTTCAGTTTAATGAGTTATATTCCACGTATTTGCTTCAGTTTATTATAGTATTCCATACTAAATTAACTATGTGTCAGTAAGTAGCCATATTCCTGTTTTATATTTGTTTTTGCCATAACTTGTATACCTGTATTACTTTTTCTGTTTCAAATTGTCATGTATTATCTTCTTGCATTTATAGGTTTCCATTAAAAAAACTAATTTTTGTATTTTTGCAACGAGGCTTTTATTCATATAAAGTACTAAAAATCAAACCTCTGCACATGAAATGTATATGCTAAAGTATATACAGTATACAAAAGTATATGTACAAAATATATTATTCTCTTATCAAACTTTCCTGATAAATGTTTATGAATAAATTTAGCACTTGACTAGTAAAATACTTACAGTCGTTGTATTGCACATTTTTTAATAATTGTTTGTTATAGTATTGCATGATATTGAGAACTAGAATAGGCAAGATTTGCAGTATTGTTATTTTATATTATCAATCTGTTGAATCCACAGACCAACGTATGCTTATGAAATATAAAATTATATATATATATATATATATATATATATATATATATATATATATATATATATATATATATATATATATATATATATATATATATATATATATATATATATATTATATATATTATATATATATACAGTGTTCCACCCTTTATCGCGGGGGTTCGGTTCCGGGACCTGGCGCGAACCAGGAAAATCGCGGAGTAGGATCAGCCTATACGTACATAGATATTTTAATTTATTTTTACGTTTACACTGTATAAACAATATAAACCCTCCCTGCACTGTTAAAAAACCACCCTTTACTTTATAAATGACAGCATGCAACGTTAATTTATATGTACGTGATAGGTAAACTTACCTTATCTGTTATGGTTAACATTTCCCTTTGCCGCTTAGGCTCACTACAAGAAGCCTTAGAAGATGAAGGATGCTTGGGAGGCATTGCAAAGGTTAAAATATGCGAGTAAAAAAATCGCAAGCAAAACATATTAATTATAATAAGCACAACGTGAACGGCGCACACGAGCGAGGCGAGACAATTGAAGATGGTGAGCCTTTGTCCGAAACGCTGATAGCGATATCGTATTTTACATGTTGCAATACTGTTAGTATTTATGTTTTTTACTATTTTTTACTGTTTTATTATTCTTAGGCTAAGAAATACGTTTTTTTTTTCAATAAAATCATGAAACTACTGGAAATATAAATATATATGCTAGCTCACGTAGCTGCGACCCCAATACATTGTACACTATCGAACACAAGCAAAACGTTTAATAAGCACAACGTGAATGGTGCACACGTGAGTTAGACTGAACAAGCCTTTGTCCGAAACGCTGATAGCGGTATCGTATTTTACATGTTGCAATACTGTCAGTATTTATGTTTTTTTACTATATTTTACTGTTTTATTATTCTTAGGCTAATAAATACATTTTTTTATCAATAAAATCATGAAACTACTGGAAATATAAATATATATGCTAGCTCACGTAGCTGCGACCCCAATACATTGTACGCTATCGAACACTATTTCGCATGATGCAATACTGTGAGTTATACTGTACGTACGTATATCATTCAGTTATTAGTACAATGTTTATTAATTTAAAATTCATTTACTTATTTGATGATTGTACAAAATCTATTGTATTTATTCATTGTAATTTGGACCAAATATTCCTTTTGTAAAGATTATACTTTTGAAAAGAGGTGGTCAATGAACGTATCTATCTATCTATCTATCTAAATTTATGTTTTTTACTATTATTTACTGTTTTATTATTCGTAGGCTGGGAAATAAATTTGTTTTATCAAGTAGATAATGAAATATGTTTTTTTCAATAAAAAATGAAAATACTGAGAATTTAGATTTTTTTAATATTTTAATATTTTTGCATATACCAAAAAAATAAAATAGTAATTTATCAAAAAAAAAACCCGCGATACAGTGAGAACGCGAACCAAGAAACGCGAATAACCGGGGGAACACTGTATATATATCATATATATATATATATATATATATATATATATATATATATATATATATATATATATATATATATATATATATATATATATATATATATATATATATATATTATAAAATGTTATTTAATTGCAATTGCAAATTACTTATAAAATAATAGTTAGGTTTTTATGTACTGAATAATTTTTATGTTGGGCCAGCAATTAAAATATATCTGGACATGATACATATGTTGACATATACAAAGGTTTTTATTCCATATGCTAGATATTATCCATTTAATAGAAAAGTATTCAAAAAATATTAATTTTTACTATGCTGCATAATTAATTTAATTATACCTGAAAAGTTATAATTAAACTATAGTTAATTTTAGTAAGGAAATTATTTTCAATGTAAACAAGGAGTATCATAATATATATTTTAGAAAACTGTGCGTTATAATATATATAAATGTGCATTCTAGAGGAATAAGAAGAGATAAGTATGAATTTTGCTCAGTAATTTGCTTGATGAATTGTTGACAGGAGAGATGCAATAGCCTACAGCAAACAGTAATTCATAACATTATCTTAATTTTATGTGTCACAATTAGTCCCCATTTTGGGGGAGGACACACAGTGCAGCTGGGGAATTAAGGCTGGTTGCTCTTGCTCTCACTCCATGGTGGTCTCGATCGTGGGTCTGTCAACTCCCAGTTCAAGAATTTTAACTGCTCAGTTCCCTTGGTCCTTGTACAGTAATTAATTGAATATGTTTTATGAGACTTGTCTCTTCATTACAGAGTTTATATCAGAACTGCTCATTTTAATGAAAAAAAAAAATGCTTTGAAAATTTTACTAATTGTCTGTGAAAGTGGCCATTGGTATCCTACAAGCATTAAAATATACTTCTCATAAAAAGTGCTAATGTATATAAAGAAAAAATAATATTGATATAGTGTTTCTTAGTATAGAAATTTATTTTTCTATCATCAGAATTCGACATTTTATTTCAGCAAGTGGCAAAAAAATAGGCGGTAAATCCAGTAGCAAATCCCCAGGAAGATCGCATTCATCTTCTCTGTCTCGTTCTAGTTCCATTGGTGTGCTAAATCAGGTAAGAGTCAATATTTATTTTTTAAATCTATTGTCTTTTTCTGTCAGGGGTGGCTGCAGCAGGTTAATTGCCTCTGTATCACCTTATTTCCTGCATCCTCCTCTTTGGACTTCATTCGTCTGGGCTCATTGCAGCAAGTCAATTTTCTCCATACCACCTTATCCCCTGCGTCGTCCTCTTTAACTTACGTCTCCCCTTCCAACCTGGCAGCTCCTTCCTCAGCAGCCTTTTGCTAACATACTCCTCATCCCTTTTCAGCACATGCCCAAAACATTTCAGTCATGCCTTTCTCTCTGTGTCTCGATTCTCTCCTACCTGCGCTGTCTCTCTAATATACTCATTCTCTATCCTGTCCAGCCTTGTCACACCCAGAGAAAACCACAGCATATTTATTGCTGTAATAGAATTTTAATCTAATAAAGTGCTAATCTAATCTAATAAAATTCTAATAGAATTACTTTCATTTTTGGTGAAAATTATTTATGTAAACTGAGTACATTTCTCTGAAAACGGCTATATCAACAAAGTATTAAACTAAGAAGTGTGCTGATTTTGGCTAAATGAGAAGTTTGTTTTTTGCCCTCATTTTTGTGTACCTTATAATTGATAACTTACCAAAACAAGAAGCTAACCATCTGTCTGTCACCATAGATGTTTGGTAAACGTGACATATTTACCTGTATTTGGTAAGATGTAATGTTTTGGTTTAAGTTTGATTAGGTCATTCTAGCACCCATTATGCCTAGTATTAAGACTATGTAGTAATATACTGGTTGAGTGATTTCCGTTATATGAACTTCAGTACATATGAAATCTCGTTTTAACAATCGTGGATGCATATATGCATGCAGTGTCTGCATTCCCCCTTGTAAGGGGGTTGTCCGAGTCATGCGCACACATTGAACAGAAACTTTTCATTTCATATGTTCACTGATGTGAAGTATAATTTGTGGAATTATTATCATCTGGCCATATAAGTTAATAAGCAAAAATTTAATTTTCATCGTTCTGTATATTTCAGTCTGGTGAAGAAGGCTCGAGGAGTGATCGTCCTATGAGACCAACCATTGCCTCCATGAACAAAATGACGCCCCGTGCGCTAAAGAGAAAAGCATCTCTTTCACAGGCTGTATCTACAGGTAAAACTGTTTTTAGGCTAAAATTTATTCTACTAATACAGGTGGTCCCCACTTTACATCAGGGTTTTGTTCCTGACAGCTGACTTAAGTTGGAACACACTTAAATTTTTGGAACCTAGATACCCCACTATGCTAAAAATAAATTCTGTAATACATAGAAAAATAAACCATGTTCTTAATGTACAGTAATACATAAAAATAGATAAAGTTCACCATACAGTATTGCTTACCTTTGCTACTGAGGTTGGTTTGCCTCTTAATGACTGGTATGTCTTTAAGTGTTACACTATAAGGGACGAAAGTTTTTGCTTTGGTCAAAGCCCATTTGACAGTTATTAGTAATAAAGTGAAGAAAAGGAAGAGAGTTATTACTGGGGTCACTCTGCACTACGTAATTCTTAGAGAATTGGTATTCAAAATTTGTGATATAAGATAATTATATTCATTGGCTAAGCCGACAGTTAAAGGCGGTCTCTTTACTGCTGAATTTTAGGAGCTTGAGAGTATTGAGGAATTATCGTTTGTTTTATAGTTTTAATAATTATATGTATTATACTTTTACTACTTTTTTCAGCAAACTAGTATTCTATGAATATACAGTATAATAAATATGCTAATCCGTGGATAATTACACAAATTAATTGTGGAATAGTTGTCTATATTTTTTTTTATCCTTGATTTTTAGTATCCACTTTGACCAAAGTGAGACTAGTTAGCAGTAATAAGTATTCCCCAACCATTTCTCACTTGGCCTACTAAATAATATACATTGTGAATATTTTTATACTGACAGTCCCCAACTTACGAATGGGTTAGGTTCTAGATGTCTGTTCGTAAGTAGAATTATTCATAAGATGTATTTAGGTAAAATGAAGTACTATGCAGTACCTACATATGCAGTACTGTACAGTACTTAGGTTAAAGACACTTAACTACTACATAAAACAAAGTATACAGTCCAATGAATTTTAATGCAGTAATGATAATGTAATAATACAGTACAGTACAGTAATAGATACAGTAATACATGGGTATATAACGAGTAGGTTTTTGTTCGTATCTATGAATGTTTGTAACTTTGTTGTTCATAAGTAGGGGAGCTCCTGTACTTATTTATGCTTTATGGGTGACAATGGTGGTGTAATGGTTTAAGTGTTCAACGTGGGTGGTGATAGGCTTACGATTGAGCCAACCTTGTGAGTGATAGGAAGGGCATCCAACGTTAATTCCCCAGCATCACGTTCCCAAGGATCAGTTACCAGACTGATCCCACTGACAGGCTGAAAAACCAACTTGAGTGGAATTTTTTTTTTTATACTCTGTAGGGTATGAGTAAAGATAGAGTATAAACAGTGGCACAGAAACATGAAAGTGGTACAGAAACATGAATTATGTCTTGGAAAATTAATGAGAAGCTAAACAATTTTGAATCTGAAGTCCATGACATGAAACTGGATCATATAAAAGCTATGACTGGCGCATATATATATACAGTGTTCCCCACCTTATCGCGGTAGTTCGGTTCCGGGACCCGGCGCGAACCAGGAAAACCGCAGAGTAGGATCAGCCTATATGTACATAGATATTTTAATTTATTTTTACGTTTACACTGTATAAAACCTCCCTGTACTGTTAAAAAAACACCCTTTACATTATAAATAACAGCAAGCAATGTAGTTTTTTATGAAAGTGATAGGAAAACTTACCGTGAATGAGGTGATGATGACGTGACATACATAGGTACAGTATTTTACAATAATTTTTACGTTTACGTAAAATAGCGGCCGACATCCACAAACTTTTTTCCTCTTTCAACATATCTAAGAGTTTCACTTTATCTACAATGGTTAACATTTTCCTTTGCCGCTTAGGCTCACTACAAGAAGCCTTAGAAGATGAAGGATGCTTGGGAGGAATTGCAAAGGTTAAAATATACGAGTAAAAAAATCACAAGCAAAACATATTAATAATAATAAGCACAACGTGAATGGCGCACATGAGTGAGGCGAGACAATGGAAGTTGGTGGAAGCCTTTGACCGAAACGCTGATAGCGGTATCGTATTTTACATGTTGCAATACTGTTAGTACTTATGTTTTTTACCATTTTTTACTGTTTTATTATTCTTAGGCTAAGAAATACGTTTTTTTTATCAATAAAATCATGAAACTACTGGAAATATAAATATATATGCTAGCTCACGTAGCTGCGACCCCAATACATTGTACGCTATCGAACACAAGCAAAATGTTTAATAAGCACAACGTGAACGGCGCACGCGTGAGTTAGACTGAACGAGTCTTTGTCCGAAATGCTGATAGCGGTATCGTATTTTACATGTTTCAGTACTGTCAGTATTTATGTTTTTTACTATTTTTTACTGTTTTATTATTCTTAGGCTAATAAATACGTTTTTTTTTATCAATAAAATCATGAAACTACTGGAAATATAAATATATATGCTAGCTCACGTAGCTGCGACCCCAATACATTGTACGCTATCAAACGCTATTTCGCATGATGCAATACTGTGAGTTATACTGTACGTACGTATATCATTCAGTTATTAGTACAATGTATGTTAATTTCAAATTCATTTACTTATTTGATGATTGTACGAAATCTATTGTATTTATTCATTGTTATTTGGACCAAATATTCCTTTTCTAAAGATTTTACTGTACTCTTCAAAAGAGGTGGTCAGTAAACGTATCTATCTATCTATCTAAATCTATGTTTTTTACTATTTTTTACTGTTTTATTATTCGTAGGCTGGGAAATAAATTTGTTTTATCAATTAGATAATGAAATATGTTTTTTTCAGTAAAAAAGATGAAAATACTGTGAATTTTTTTTTTAATATTTTAATATTTTTGCATATACCCATAAAATAAAATAATAATTTATCCAAAATAAAAAAAAACGCGATACAGTGAGAACGCGAACCAAGAAACGCGAATAACCGGGGGAACACTGTATATATATATATATATATATATATATATATATATATATATATATATATATATATATATATATATATATATATATATATATATATATATATATATATATATATATACACAGAATATCTTTCCTAACTTTTATTTTTATGATTTCTCAATCAGGTGACATTAGACAGTTTCATGAGGATTCTAGCTCGGAGGATGCCTCTCCGTCAGACCACAAAAATATCCGCAGCAGAACTCAGGGCAGTGACAGGTGAGTTTGGATTTTCTTGTACGTTGTTGTTTAAGTTTACATATCAACTGTTTTTTTATTTCTTTTATGATTATTTTTTTTTTAGTTCACATATAAATAATCATGTTAGTTACCTATTCATTTTGCTGATTTTTAGTATTACCAAAGTCTGCATTCATATTTTCATTATAGTTGTCAACAGTATTTGTTAAGAAAACTGCAGGTCAGGTTTGATTTTCAGACATTGATTATTGAATATTTATCAAGATATTTTAAGGCACTCGTAAGATGTCATGCGTATGTAGTATTATGTTACTGGAGTGAATGAAATGTACAAATAGATGCTTTATTAATCTCTACTACTAATCTACAATTTTCTTAAAATAGTAGCAGTTAAAAGCATATTTGAGATACCTAATTCTATTCTTGG
>JAXCGZ010002023.1:0-17500 GCA_037179515.1 Halocaridina rubra | reverse complement strand
AAATATATAAAAAATAAATAAAGCTATAAACTTGATAAATACAAATACAGCTGTTTTTTCTAGCTTTGTATTTGTGTGTATTTTGAATTAAATCGTATTTACAGCTATATATTTTTTTTTTAATTCAATATAATCCTTCAATATAACCAAATATATAGGCAAATAAATAAATAAAGCAATTAGCTTGAAAAATATGAATCCAGCAGTGCTGCTAGCTGTGTATTCCTCCTCAGTGCTTTCAAACTGTTTTAGCACACGGTTTGAATTTACTGCAACAGCCAGGTAGGTCGAAAAATTAATTTATTAATTATTTATTGGCCTCTGACGTAGTGGCGAAACGACGTAACTCGGAACAACATTGCACTGGGACGTACTGTATATATACAGTGTTCCCCCCCTTATCGCGGTAGTTCGGTTCCGGGACCCGGCGCGAGACAGGAAAACCGCGGAGTAGGATCAGCCTATATGTACATAGATATTTTAATTTATTTTTACGTTTACAATGAATAAATCCTCCCTGTACTGTTAACAAACCACCCTTTACTTCATAAATAACAGCATGCAGCATAAATTTATATGAAAGTGATAGATAAAATTACGGTGAATGAAGTGGTAATTACATGACATACTCATGTACATAGGTATTTTACAATTATTTTTACATTTACGTACTGTATAAACCCTCCCTGCACTGTTAAAAAGACACCCTTTACCTTATAAATAACAGCATGCAACGTAAATTTACATGAAAGTGATAGATAAAATTACGGTGAATGAAGTGGTAATTACATGACATACTCATGTACATAGGTATTTTACAATTATTTTTACGTTTATGTACAGTGTTGCCTCACTTATCGCGGTAGTTCGGTTCCGGGACCCGGCGCGAACCAGGAAATCCGCGAAGTAGGATCCGCCTATGTTTACATAGATATTTTAATATATTTTTACGCTTACACTGTATAAACCCTCCCTGCTCTGTTAAAAAGCACCCTTTACATTATAAATAACAGCAAGCAACGTAAATTTTTATGAAAGTGATAGATAAAATTACGGTGAATGAGGTGATAATGACGTGACATACATGCTCATTTACAATTATTTTTTCGTTTACATACTGTATAAACCATCCCTGCACTGTTAAAAAAAACATCCTTAACATTATAGATAACAGCAAGCAATGTAAATTTTTATGAAAGTGATAGGAAAACTTACCGTGAATGTGATGATGATGTGACATCCATACTCATTTACAATCATTTTTTCGTTTACGTACTGTATAAACCCTCCCTGCACTGTTACAAAAACACCCTTTACATTATAAATAACAGCAAGCAACGTAAATTTTTATGAAAGTGATAGATAAAATTACGGTGAATGAGGTGATAATGACGTGACATACATACTCATTTACAATTATTTTTTCGTTTACGTACTGTATAAACCCTCCCTGCACTGTTAAAAAAAACACCCTTTACATTATAAATAACAGCAAGCAATGTAAATTTTTATGAAAGTGATAGATAAAATTACGGTGAATGAGGTGATAATGACGTGACATACATACTCATTTATAATTATTTTTTCGTTTACGTACTGTATAAACCCTCCCTGCACTGTTAAAGAAACACCCTTTGCATTATAAATAACAGCAAGCAACGTAAATATTTATGAAAGTTATAGATAAGATTACGGTGAATGAGGTGATAATGACGTGACATACATACTCATTTACAATTATTTTTTCGTTTACGTACTGTATAACCCCTCCCTGTACTGTTAAAAAAACACCCTTTACATTATAAATAACAGCAAGCAACGTAAATATTTATGAAAGTGATAGATAAAATTACGGTGAATGAGGTGATAATGACGTGACATACATACTCATTTACAATTATTTTTCCATTTACGTACTGTATAAACCCTCTCTGTACTGTTAAATAACACCCTTTACATTATAAATAACAGCAAGCAACGTAAATTTTTATGAAAGTGATAGATAAAATTACGATGAATGAGGTGATGATGACGTGACACACATACTCATTTACAATTATATTTTCGTTTACGAACTGTATACACCCTCCCTGCACTGTTAAAAAAACACCCTTTACATTATAAATAACAGCACGCAACGTAAATATCAATGAAAAAAAATTAAGATACTGAAAATTTTTTTTTTCAATATTTTAATATTTTTGCGTATACCCATAAAATAAAATAATAATTTATCCAAAAAAAAAAAAACCGCGATAGAGTGAGAACGCGAACCAAGAAGCGCGAATAACCGGGGTAACACTGTACTGTATAAACCCTCCCTGCACTGTATATACAGTGTGTATATATATATATATATATATATATATATATATATATATATATATATATATATATATATATATATATATATATATATATATATATATATATATATATATATATATATAATACTTTGTGTATCAAAATGATTTATGTACAGCGGGTCCTCGGTTTACAGTGTCCTGGAGTTACGATGTCTTGTGGTTACAATGCATCTTCCATAAACTATTTTGCTTCTTTTTTTATTATTTTTGGCCAGTATTATGTCTCCCAAGCATAAAGCATATTCTTCTGATGGCAAGAAAAGGAAAGCCATCACCATGGAAGTGAAATGCATGGAAAATTAAGAAACTTTACTGCTGCATTAGCATAGGTGCATAGTTATGCGTTTCGACTTACACTGAAATTCGGGTTACAGCAAGTTTCAGAAAAAGAACTCTGACGTAAGTCGAGGACCCCCTGTATATACTTTCTCTATTAATAGATTATAGAAATTTGATAATTACATCAACAAATATATATTTATGTATGTATGTTGGGTGTGTGCATGTGGTATTAAGTTAGTTTTTTAAAATATTAAAGCTAATGTATAATATTTTAAAACTTCCTATTCATTCAAAATATAAAGCTCTTAAATGTAACTTTTGCCTATATGCCTATTGCTGAATAGTTTTCTCCGTAGAAGTATGTTCTGTCTGAATAACTTAGCACTTTTGATTTAGAAATAATATTTGAATGTTTACTTATTATGTTTTCTTAATTTAGAATTTTTTTCCTAAACTTTAGATGATATTGCATTAGTAATGTATTACAGCTTGTGTCGTTCTAATTATAGTACTGTCGTAGTATAGATCTGCTTTAATTCAGTGCTTACATATAAGTGTGTGTGTGTTTTTGTTTGTACTGTGATGTACTGTTATTATGTACCAGACGTAGCAATCTTCCCATCCGTGCTGTGAGTGAGCGTGACCTAACCCGCAGCAATAGTCTGTCCAGCAAATCCAGAGGAGATGCAGTGCGTGGTCGCTACGCTTCAGCTGCATCGCCCGTGTCAAGACGGGGTCTTCCTGCGTCTGACCATAGTAGACCATCCTCGGCTGCATCAACCGTGGATATGAGCCCAGAAGAATATCCTACCCGTGATGATTTGGCTTATATTGACTTTGACAATATGCCTTGTAAGTATTTATATGCATGCATATTGCAAAGCTGTGGCTGTAGAATTTAGGTGTCTAAGGGACCATATTTTGCTCAGTGTCCTTCTGTTATGCCAATAATTTAGACATTTCAGTTTATGCAAATAATAGCTTTATAACATGCTTGTCATCTTTGAGAGATATTGCCTTATAGTGACTATATAATATTCTATGTTTTAGTTTAAAGTAGTGCTTTTTTATATAATTATATGATAATGATTATCCATGCATATACCGTAGCCATATTCCCTCATTTAGTTGGCTTTTACGACACGTATGGGAACACGGAGGGAATACTCTTACCCCCCTCCCTCAGGAGGTCCGGAGCTAACGTGGAGACCATAAACCTGGAAATAGCATGAATTTTGATAAGATAATGATTATAGGTCAACTAAATAGTTATCAACATTGCTAAAGGTAGTAATATGGACGATTGATTTTTAATTTGATATTTTTAGCCTAAAGCAAATTAAGGTCTCTATTTGCACATGGGATAGCCTATCAGAGCTATTCCTTCATGTCCTGTAGCAGTCCATGTAATAACTAAATAAATCTTTTTAAGTGTATAAAGCCTGTATAATTGAAACTTTTCTAATGCAAGCATTTTAATCAAATGAAACACCTATGGTATTTAGTCATGGAAGGAATTTATTACCTAAAGTATAAGCATAGTTTGGTTATTTTATATAGTTTCAGTTTGTCATGTTCATGGTATAATATATGCTTTTTTGTTAGTTGCATAATTTATTCATTTGCTGGAAGTTTTAATTTTGTATTTTAGAACCACGAATTAGTGTTTTAATATGTCAGTTTATCTTGCATTTAAGACAATCCAGTATTTTTTGTAAGTGGCTTTCATGAAATCTACATTATAATATCAAGTTTATTGTGAGAAACATGATTAAATGGCTTAATTTATTTTGATTAAAAGTTAAAGGAAGAGTGGCCATTTTGAATTATCCATGACAAAAAAATAATGAACCTTAGGCCATTTCAACACTGTAAAGTTACTTTTTTACTAGGCCAAAGAACTCTGTTAAAAGGTGCCGTAATGCTCATAAATGCATCTGTTTTACTTATGAATACTGTATCATGTTAGTGACTTTACACCTGCAATCATACCATAAATTCTTCATAACCTTATATGTATAGTTACAGTTTCACTGTCAAGGAAAAAAAATAATTCTTGGCATCTCAGCATTGCAGTTTTTATTGAAAATATATTTTATTTGTTTTTTCAGTGAGCGTTGGAGTTGTAGAAAGTGTATGCGAATGGGTAGTTGAAGGTTGTGAAAGACTAAGTCAACTGTGGTGGCGAGCTTGTAGTGAGGGAGGGAATGAAGAAGACCATCACAGAGCTTTGCGCTCTCTTCTGTTAGGGGCTGCTGCAAGAGCCACTCATGCCCTCACACCCCTCACTGCCCCTCATGCAGCCCCTCCTCCTCAAAATATGTCACCAATGCCCCCTTCGACACAGACGCCGGATAGCAAGGATCCTCGTATGGTTGCCATGATGCAGCAGTACACCGATATTTTGGTAAATATGGTGCAGCAGAAAATGGCAGCCCATCAGCCTCCTCCAGGACCAGCGTGATTCTAGCTAATATCCTGAGTACGAAAACTCAACATTCGTATTTTACTGTTAGTCATTCGCTTAACCAAAAAACATGTCAAGCAATGTGAGCATAGCTTTTATATCTAATGTATCAGGGTGACTAAGCTATCAAGGTGTGAAAGGCAATATGAACATAGCTTTTATTTCTTATGTATCAGGGTAACTAAGCTATCTACGAGTGAATGGCTGTGTATGATATATTGAGTATTTTTTGTATTTAGAGGTTGAAAGTTTGATCACACACTATTATCCCATCAGTTGTGATGGTAAGTATGTAAATTGCCAATATTTCCAGTCTTTTTACTAGTATACTTGCTTCTTGTGTTATGAATATCTGTGTCAAATCTCACATTCCAGGTTGTCTGTGACTTGTTCATTAGGATAAGAATAAAATCTGTAGTAGATTTAACTTCGTACCCCTTTTGCTGCCAAAGCTCACAACCACTGATATAGAGTTTGGTCATTTTCTCTCTCAGTAAGAAATGAAACTGTTGCTATTAACAGTTTAAACTTGATGCCATAGATTATATGATTCTAGGAAACAATATTTTGACGTGATGAGACAATAAGGAATCCATAGATAGTGGTTCTTTTTTAAGAGCAGCTTGTTGACGCAAGGTTGTATCCAACGATAGGCACTTCAGCTCTCAAAGCAGCAGATGGGTCTAACACTATGCTGATTTTATTTTCTTTATTTTTTACAACATTCATTACTAAAGTTCTTATAGTAACTTATCTAACATTGTTATTTACTTTTGTTAATTGAAGTAGTGATAGCTCATTGCTGGTTTGGGCTAACTGTTTACTCAATTAGATATTGCTATAATTTTAAGCAATGCCATGCGGTTATTCTGGCTGGTCTTAGTTGTATTTATGTAGGCCACTGCTTACCTGAAGAGCCATATTGCTTGTTATTTGAAGTATGAATTTTTGACTAAACATTTTCATGATGCTAGTACAAAAATTCATTTTTTTTTCTTTCAATATTCGGAACCATGTACTGCATCTGAATGGTATGTGTGGCGTCCACAAAAGGAAAATTTTTCTGTCATACATTCCTTAGTATGTTGTAAAGTATTGCAACTTACATTGATTTTTTTTACTTATGAAGTATATGAATTTCGTGTACTGTGTGTTAGTACTTGAAGAAGCTGTATCATCAGAGCTTTATTCCATCCTTAATTGGACACACGATTGTATCAGCTGTTCTTTATATCATTTATATGTCGCTACTGTATGTACATTCTTACGTTAACCTCCATTTATCGATACCAAAAAGAAGGAAAAAATGTTGCTCCTGTAGAGTTTGCTGCCATTACTCTTGCTTTAACTATATGTTGTAAGCATTGATTAATCAAACTGTTACTTCAGAATATCCCTTTAAGCTTATTCATATTCATTGTAGTTTGCATAAAGTGAAGGCAGCTTTGATATAGGAGCATCATATACCTGTAGTTAGTGTTGGCACGACACTTACGCACACGTGATAGGTCGTTGCCCCTTCCATTCCAGTTCATTTTTGTTAATCACTGGGCTCAGATGAGTGATATAACATTTGTCAGTAAGTAGATAATTCCTGGGTAAGCTGGAATACTTTTCTTTAATTGTGGCATGTAGTAGTGTTTATAGGCTTGTGCATGTTTGGTAACAAATCTGCTACAAAGTCAGCCTTTGTTAGGATGGTTCATTGGCAGTTGTTGGAACGGCTGCTTTTTTTTTCTTTATTCTTTAGCTAATGCTTGTTTTACCTTAAGCAAGAATAAGACCAGTCAGCTTTGGTGTCTTGTAACTTGCAAGTTTTAGCCATTTCTGTGTTCTTAAAACTGGAGAGTAAAGAGCAGAGCAAATAGGTTATGGTTAGCAAATATTAGATAGAACCTCATATGTTGGATTTCAAGTAAAGCACAGCTGACTGGAGTAATTCTTACCCAAGGCAAAGTATCATTTCATTTCCAATAGGACTGTCTGGTACCCAGGGTGCCAACAGGTGCCAAGGTGAGGTGTGCCAAACTTCTATTACATGTTGGCATGTTGCCTTACATGTCAGACTGTATAGCTGTAAAAAACTGTACATTTTTTACTGTATTTTGGATTCAGACATCAGTTGTCAAGAAGAAAATATATGCCTCTGTTTATTTCAGGAATGTAAAGCTGTTACTGTAATGTACAATTAAAGGTGTCCTTGTATTGCAAATTTTATTCAAAAAATTTTAGTTTAACAATAGTGTATTAAACATACTTTAAATAAACCTGTTGTGTCCATATGCTTATGTCAATGAAAAATAGGAACTGTAGTTCAGCACTTCCAAGAAAAAACTTTGGAATGGAAGTTTTCCACAATGCCTTCATTTATTCATAAATTGCCCTCGGCTAACATAAAATAAAATATATGAATAAATAAAGAAATGTATAAAAGCATAAATAATCACCCGCATATATATCTTGGGGGCAAACGGTTTAATCCTCATTTTTGACAAACATTGAACAAAAAGTTAGTATTTGATATATTTCAATTTTTTTTTCTCTCTCTCTCTCTCTCTCTCTCTCTCTCTCTCTCTCTCTCTCTCTCTCTCTCTCTCTCTCTCTCTCTCTCTCTCTCTCTCTCTCTCTCTCTCTCTCTCTCTCTCTCTCTCTCTCTCTCTCTCTCTCTCACTGCATGCGCACACATATATATGTATGTGTATGCATGCATATATGTATTCACACACACACACACACACACACACACACACACACACACACACACACACACACACACACACACACACACACACACACACACACACACACACACACACACACACACACACACACAGGAGACTTATTAGGAAGCTGCAATCAATGGCTAGAATAGGTGGAAATGTCTTGGAATGGATAAAAACTTACTTAGAAGGAAGGGAACAGAGGGTTAGAGTAAGACACTCAGTGTCTGAATGGAGAAGAGTTAGTAGTGGAGTTCCACAGGGTTCAGTTTTAGGGCCACTTTTGTTCCTTGTATATGTAAATGACCTACCAGAGTCTGTAAATTCATTCATGAATATGTTTGCAGATGATGCAAAGATTGTGAAGAAAGTAAAAAACGAGAACAATGGTAGAGAACTTCAGGAGGATCTAAATAGTCTGCATGAGTGGTCAGAGAAGTGGCTAATGAAATTCAATATCTCAAAATGTAAGGTAATGAGAATGGGTACAAGTGCAAGAAGGCCCAAGCTTGACTACTCGGTGGCTGGAGTACAACTTCAAGAGACAGAAAATGAGAGGAGATCTAGGAGTAAACATACTGGCAGATTTGTCTCCAGAAATACATATAAATGGCGTAGTAAGGGCAGCATATGCATTCTTATCAAATGTAAGGGTAGCCTTCAGGCACATGGACAAGGAAATGTTCAGAAATATTTATGTAACCTATGTGAGGCCAAAACTGGAATATGCAGCCCCCTTTTGGAATCCGCACTTGAAAAAGCACATAGCTAAGCTTGAAAAAGTTCACAGACATGCCACGAAACTGGTGCCAGAAATACGCAATCTCGGTTATGATGAGAGGCTGAGGGAATTAGACTTGCCATCACTCGAAGCTAGAAGAGTAAGGGGGGATATGGTGACAGTCTTAAAATTCCTTCATGGTTATGGTAGAGTGGATAGGGATCGATATTTCGATATGGCTGGCTCTAGAACTAGAGGTCATAGTTTGAAGCTTCGTAAGAAAACTTCTTTGCAGGATGTAAGGAAATACTTTTTCAGTGTAAGAGTAGTTGATAATCGGAATTCGCTAAGCGAGGAGGTAGTTAATGCTATCTCAATCCATAGTTTTAAGGACAGGTATGATAAGTATCACTAAGTCTAAAATGGAACCGATGATGAGACGGGAAGATACGAGCTTTGGGCTCTTTCCCGTAAACACAATTAGGTAATCACAATTAGGTAATCACACACACACACACACACACACACACACACACACACTAAAGAGGAATGTGGCAGTAATAGAGGCTGTAAAGGTGGTGGCACTGGAAAACATACAAACAGTTGACTATAAAGAGACAGTAATCGAAAAAATGAAAGACGTTGTGATGGAAAGGGCAAACCCACTCATCAGACAGGCACTTGATAAGGAGAAGACAGTGGTAATCTCAGGCATAAGTGAATCCCAGGAGCCAACATGGCAGGGGAGACTTGAAGAAAATAAAGCTAGGGTTGTAGACCTGATAAGAAAGCTTGGAGTAGTATGTGGTCCTGAGGATATTGTAAACATACACCAACTAGGTAAATATTCGAGGGAAGCAAAGCCGAGACCAACAAAAGTAACCTTTGAGAGAGGGGAAACATGTAGGGAAATATTGTTGAGAAAAAAAAGTCTAAAAGACCTTCAAGAATTCAAAGAAGTGTTCATTAGACAATACAGAACACAGGAAGAGATGGGAAAGATCAAAAACTTGTTGCAAGAGGCAAGAAGGTTAAATGATGAAAGAAATGAAGAAGAGAAGAAAAATTTTCGTTACAGAGTTCTTCCAGACAAAGGGGAGATAAAGAAGATAATGACAGAAGATCAGGGGATGGGGCCTCATTAAGATTGTTATACACAAATGCTGATGGATTAGCTGGTAAGGCAGTAGAATTAAAAGATAGGATTCACAACAGTAAGGCAGATATAGTAGCAATTACAGAGACTAAGTTGAGTGAGGACATAAACAGTGTCACAGTTTTTCCTAAGGGTTTCAGAATACTAATGGTTGAAAGATCTGAGAGGACTGGTGGAGGGATAGCACTGCTCATAAGTGAGAGGATTCAAGTCGAAGAAATCAACTTGGCTATAGAAAGTGAGTTCAGGGAATTTCTTGTTGCTCGCATAAATACTGGGTCAGAGAGCATTATAATAACTGTTGTATACAACCCACCAAGGAACCAAAATAGGCTTGAAGTTTATGAGGAAAGTCACATAGGTACTATTGAAGTCATAAACTCAGTTGTTAACATGGCACGGGAAAAAAAATGTAGGATTTTGATTATGGGAGACTTTAATCATAAAGAGATAGATTGGATAAATCTTGACCCACACAGTGGTGAGGACTCATTCGGGGCAAGATTCCTAGATTGCGTACAAGGGAATTTCCTACACCAACATGTAATGGAACCAACAAGGGCCAGGGGTGGGGATGAGCCATCACTACTTGATCTAGTGTTCACAGATAATGTGTTGGATATTGAAAAAATTGAGTATGAACCACCAATTGGAAAGAGTGACCACTGTGTGTTGTTGATGGAGTATATAATTGAAGATATTCTTCCTGAGAGTAGAGGCACTGAGGACATGAGGAGGAACTATCGGAAAGGAGATTACATCAAAATGAATGAGCTTTTTGCAGTTATTGACTGGAGAACCTTATTTTACAACAAATCTGTACAAGAAATGTATGACATCTTTTGTGAGAAATATGGGAATATAGTAGATTGCTGCATACCTGTCACCAAAGTAGGTGTAATTCATGCCAGAGAGAAATGGTTCGATAATGGGTGTAAAAGAGCTAAGGAGTGGAGAGACAAATGCTGGAAAAGGTATAGGAGGAGAAAAAACATAAATGCCTGGCAAACCTACAAAAGAGCAAGAAATGACTACCTAAGTAAAAGGAGAGAGGCAGAGAGAGACTATGAGAGGGACATCACCAGGAAGGCTAAAGAAAATCCCAAGCTTTTCCACAGCTTTATCAGAGGAAAACTGAAGGTAAAAGAACAGGTTTTAAGGCCAAAGAGAGCGGATGGAAGCATCACTGAGACGGATGAAGAGATCTGCAAAGAATTGAACAAGGAGTTTCAGTCAGTATTTACAGTAGAAAATACCCCACCCTCTCAAATTGCAGTGATAGAAGCTCAAGGGCCGGTATTAGAGAATATCAACCTTACAGCCACAGAGGTATGCAAAGCGCTGATGGATTTAGATGTTCATAAAGCTACAGGTCCCGATGACATATCCCCTCATGTGCTTAAAAAATGCGCAAACACAATATCAGTGGCACTAAGTATCAAATTTAAGGAGTCACTGGAGTCGGGGGAGATTCCAAGATGCTGGAAACAAGCAAATGTGATACCTATCTTCAAAAAGGGAAGGAGGGATACGGCTCTGAACTATAGACCAGTTTCCTTGACCAGCATAGTTTGCAAAGTTATGGAGAAACTACTAAGGAAACATATCTCTCTTCACTTGGAATCCTTCAACTTTTTGTGAGTGAGGCAACATGGCTTCAGAGAAGGTAGATCAACAGTAACAAACTTATTATAATTTTATGATGAGGTAAGCCGAATCTTACAGGAAAGAGAGGGCTGGGCAGATTGCATATTCCTAGACTTCCAGAAAGCGTTTGACACTGTTCCACATGGGGGACTTATTAGGAAGCTGCACTCAATGGCTAGAATAGGTGGAAATGTTTTGGAATGGATAAAAACTTACTTAGAAGGAAGGGAACAGAGGGTTAGAGTAAGACACTCAGTGTCTGAATGGAGAAGAGTTAGTAGTGGAGTTCCACAGGGTTCAGGTTTAGGGCCACTTTTGTTCCTTGTATATGTAAATGACCTACCAGAGTCTGTAAATTCATTCATGAATATGTTTGCAGATGATGCAAAGATTGTGAAGTAAAAAACGAGAACAATGGTAGAGAACTTCAGGAGGATCTAAATAATCTGCATGAGTGGTCAGAAAAGTGGCTAATGAAATTCAATACTTCAAAATGTAAGGTAATGAGAATGGGTACAAGTGCAAGAAGGCCCAAGCTTGACTACTCGGTGGCTGGAGTACAACTTCAAGAGACAGAAAATAAGAGAGATCTAGGAGTAAACATACTGGCAGATTTGTCTCCAGAAATACATATAAATGGCATAGTAAGGGCAGCATATGCATTCTTATCAAATGTAAGGGTAGCCTTCAGGCACATGGACAAGGAAATGTTCAGAAATATTTATGTAACCTATGTGAGGCCAAAACTCGAATATGCAGCCCCCTCTTGGAATCCGCACTTGAAAAAGCACATAGCTAAGCTTGAAAAAGTTCAAAGACATGCCACGAAACTGGTGCCAGAAATACGCAATCTCAGTTATGATGAGAGGCTGAGGGAATTAGACTTACCATCACTCGAAGCTAGAAGAGTGAGGGGGGATATGGTGACAGTCTTTAAATTCCTTCATGGTTATGATAGAGTGGATAGGGATCGATATTTTGATATGGCTGGCTCTAGAACTAGAGGTCATAGTTTGAAGCTTCGTAAGAAAACTTCGCAGGATGTAAGGAAATACTTTTTGAGTGTAAGAGTAGTTGATAATTGGAATTGGCTAAGCGAGGAGGTAGTTAATGCTATCTCAATCCATAGTTTTAAGGACAGGTATGATAAGTATCACTAAGTATAAAATGGAACCGATGATGAGACGAAGATACGAGCTTTGGGCTCTTTCCCGTAAACACAATTAGGTAATCACACACACACACACATAAATACTTCAAAATGTAATGAGAATGGGTACAAGTGCAAGAAGGCCCAAGCTTGACTACTCGGTGGCTGGAGTACAACTTCAAGAGACAGAAAATGAGAGAGATCTAGGAGTAAACATACTGGCAGACTTGTCTCCAGAAATACATATAAATGGCATAGTAAGGGCAGCATATGCTTTCTTAGCAAATGTAAGGGTAGCCTTCAGGCACATGGACAAGGAAATGCTCAGAAATATTTATGCAACATATATGAGGCCTAAACTTGCATAGGCAGCCCCCTTTTGGAATCCGCACTTGAAAAAGCACATAGCTCAGTTTGGAAAAGTTCAAAGACATGCCATGAAACTGGTGCCAGAAATACGTAATCTTAGTTATGATGAGAGGCTGAGAGAATTAGACTTACCATTATTCGAAGCTAGAAGAGTGAGGGGGGATATGGTGACAGTCTTTAAATTCCTTCATGGTTATGATAGAGTGGATAGGGATCAGTATTTTGATATGGCAGGCTCTAGAACTAGAGGTCATAGTTTGAAGCTTCGTAAGAAAACTTCTTTGCAGGATGTAAGGAAATACTTTTTGAGTGTAATAGTATTTGATAAATGGAATTGGCTAAGCGAGGAGGTAGTTAATGCTATCTCAATCCATAGTTTTAAGGACAAGTATGATAAGTATCACTAAGTATAAAATGGAACCGATGATGAGACGGGAAGATACGAGCTTTGGGCTCTTTCCCGTAATCACAATTAGGTAAGTACACACACACACACACACACACACACACACACATAAATACTTCAAAATGTAATGAGAATGGGTACAAGTGCAAGAAGGCCCAAGCTTGACTACTCGGTGGCTGGAGTACAACTTCAAGAGACAGAAAATGAGAGAGATCTAGGAGTAAACATACTGGCAGATTTGTCTCCAGAAATACATATAAATGGCATAGTAAGGGCAGCATATGCTTTCTTAGCAAATGTAAGGGTAGCCTTCAGGCACATGGACAAGGAAATGTTCAGAAATATTTATGCAACATATGTGAGGCCCAATCTTGAATAGGCAGCCCCCTTTTGGAATCCGCACTTGAAAAAACACATAGCTACGTTTGGAAAAGTTCAAAGACATGCCATGAAACTGGTGCCAGAAATACGTAATCTCAGTTATGATGAGAGGCTGGGGGAATTAGACTTACCATTACTCGAAGCTAGAAGAGTGAGGGGGGATATGGTGACAGTCTTTAAATTCCTTCATGGTTATGATAGAGTGGATAGGGATCGATATTTTGATATGGCAGGCTCTAGAACTAGAGGTCATAGCTTGAAGCTTCATAAGAAAACTTCTTTGCAGGATGTAAGGAAATACTTTTTGAGTGTAAGAGTAGTTGATAATTGGAATTGGCTAAGCGAGGAGGTAGTTAATGCTATCTCAATCCATAGTTTTAAGGACAGGTATGAGAAGTATCACTAAGTATAAAATGGAACCGATGAGGAGACGGGAAGATACTAGCTTTGGGCTCTTTCCCGTTAACACAATTAGGTAATATCATTCTCACTCACACACACACACACACACACACACACACACAGGGGAAGAAAATAAAGCTAGGGTTGTAGACCTGATAAGAAAGCTTGGAGTAGTATGTGGTCCTGAGGATATTGTAAACATACACCAACTAGGTAAATATTCGAGGGAAGCAAAGCCGAGATCAACAAAAGTAACCTTTGAGAGAGGGGAAACATGTAGGGAAATATTGTTGAGAAAAAAAAGTCTAAAAGACCTTCAAGAATGCAAAGAAGTGTTCATTAGACGATACAGAACACAGGAAGAGATGGGAAAGATCAAAAACTTGTTGCAAGAGGCAAGAAGGTTAAATGATGAAAGAAATGAAGAAGAGAAGAAAAATTTTCGTTACAGAGTACTTCCAGACAAAGGGGAGATAAAGAAGATAATGACAGAAGATCAGGGGATGGGGCCTCATTAAGATTGTTATACACAAATGCTGATGGATTAGTTGGTAAGGCAGTAGAATTAAAAGATAGGATTCACAACAGTAAGGCAGATATAGTAACAATTACAGAGACTAAGTTGAGTGAGGACATAAACAGTGTCACAGTTTTTCCTAAGGGCTTCAGAATACTAAGGGTTGAAAGATCTGAGAGGACTGGTGGAGGGATAGCACTGCTCATAAGTGAGAGGATTCAAGTTGAAGAAATAAACTTGGCTATAGAAAGTGAGTTCAGGGAATTTCTTGTTGCTCGCATAAATACTGGGTCAGAGAGCATTATAATAACTGTTGTATACAACCCACCAAGGAACCAAAATAGGCTAGAAGTTTATGAGGAAAGTCATATAGGTACTATTGAAGTCATAAACTCAGTTGTTAACATGGCACGGGAAAAAAAAATGTAGGATTTTGATTATGGGAGACTTTAATCATAAAGAGATAGATTGGATAAATCTTGACCTACACAGTGGTGAGGACTCATTCGGGGCAAGATTCCTAGATTGCGTACAAGGGAATTTCCTACACCAACATGTAATGGAACCAACAAGGGCCAGGGGTGGGGATGAGCCATCACTACTTGATCTAGTGTTCACAGATAATGTGTTGGATATTGAAAATATTGAGTATGAACCACCAATTGGAAAGAGTGACCACTGTGTGTTGTTGATGGAGTATATCATTGAAGATATTCTTCCTGAGAGTAGAGGCACTGAGGACATGAGGAGGAACTATCCGAAAGGAGATTACATCAAAATGAATGAGCTTTTTGCAGTTATTGACTGGAGAACCTTATTTTACAACAAATCTGTACAAGAAATGTATGACATCTTTTGTGAGAAATATGGGAATATAGTAGATTGCTGCATACCTGTCACCAAAGTAGGTGTAATTCATGCCAGAGAGAAATGGTTCGATAATGGGTGTAAAAGAGCTAAGGAGTGGAGAGACAAATGCTGGAAAAGGTATAGGAGGAGAAAAAACATAAATGCCTGGCAAACCTACAAAAGAGCAAGAAATGACTACCTAAGTAAAAGGAGAGAGGCAGAGAGAGATTATGAGAGGGACATCACCAGGAAGGCTAAAGAAAATCCCAAGCTTTTCCACAGCTTTATCAGAGGAAAACTGAAGGTAAAAGAACAGGTTTTAAGGCTAAAGAGAGCGGATGGAAGCATCACTGAGACGGATGAAGAGATCTGCAAAGAATTGAACAAGGAGTTTCAGTCAGTATTTACAGTAGAAAATACCCCACCCCTTCAGATTGCAGTGATAGAAGCTCAAGGGCCGGTATTAGAGAATATCAACCTTACAGCCACAAAGGTATGCAAAGCGCTGATGGATTTAGATGTTCATAAAGCTACAGGTCCTGATGACATATCCCCTCATGTGCTTAAAAAATGCGCAAACACAATATCAGTGGCACTAAGTATCATATTTAAGGAGTCACTGGAGTCGGGGGAGATTCCAAGATGCTGGAAACAAGCAAATGTGATACCTATCTTCAAAAAGGGAAGGAGGGATACGGCTCTGAACTATAGACCAGTTTCCTTGACCAGCATAGTTTGCAAAGTTATGGAGAAACTACTAAGGAAACATATCTCTCTTCACTTGGAATCCTTCAACTTTTTGTGAGTGAGGCAACATGGCTTCAGAGAAGGTAGATCAACAGTAACAAACTTATTATAATTTTATGATGAGGTAAGCCAAATCTTACAGGAAAGAGAGGGCTGGGCAGATTGCATATTCCTAGACTTCCAGAAAGCGTTTGACACTGTTCCACATGGGAGACTTATTAGGAAGCTGCACTCAATGGCTAGAATAGGTGGAAATGTTTTGGAATGGATAAAAACTTACTTAGAAGGAAGGGAACAGAGGGTTAGAGTAAGACACTCAGTGTCTGAATGGAGAAGAGTTAGTAGTGGAGTTCCACAGGGTTCAGTTTTAGGGCCACTTTTGTTCCTTGTATATGTAAATGACCTACCAGAGTCTGTAAATTCATTCATGAATACGTTTGCAGATGATGCAAAGATTGTGAAGAAAGTAAAAAACGAGAACAATGGTAGAGAACTTCAGGAGGATCTAAATAATCTGCATGAGTGGTCAGAAAAGTGGCTAATGAAATTCAATACTTCAAAATGTAAGGTAATGAGAATGGGTACAAGTGCAAGAAGGCCCAAGCTTGACTACTCGGTGGCTGGAGTACAACTTCAAGAGACAGAAAATGAGAGAGACCTAGGAGTAAACATACTGGCAGATTTGTCTCCAGAAATACATATAAATGGCATAGTAAGGGCAGCATATGCTTTCTTAGCAAATGTAAGGGTAGCCTTCAGGCACATGGACAAGGAAATGTTCAGAAATATTTATGTAACCTATGTGAGGCCAAAACTCGAATATGCAGCCCCCCTTTGGAATCCGCACTTGAAAAAGCACATAGCTAAGCTTGAAAAAGTTCAAAGACATGCCACGAAACTGGTGCCAGAAATACGCAATCTCAGTTATGATGAGAGGCTGAGGGAATTAGACTTACCATCACTCGAAGCTAGAAGAGTAAGGGGGGATATGGTGACAGTCTTTAAATTCCTTCATGGTTATGATAGAGTGGATAGGGATCGATATTTCGATATGGCTGGCTCTAGAACTAGAGGTCATAGTCTGAACCTTCGTAAGAAAACTTCTTTGCAGGATGTAAGGAAATACTTTTTCAGTGTAAGAGTAGTTGATAATTGGAATTGGCTAAGCGAGGAGGTAGTTAATGCTATCTCAATCCATAGTTTTAAGGACAGGTATGATAAGTATCACTAAGTATAAAATGGAACCGATGATGAGACGGGAAGATGCGAGCTTTGGGCTCTTTCCCGTAAACACAATTAGGTAATCACAATTAGGTAATC
>JAXCGZ010002022.1:125000-132811 GCA_037179515.1 Halocaridina rubra | reverse complement strand
CACTCTCCATTGTACTAAGTATGGTCAAGATTAGAGCTGCTGGAAGCACGTCCTCACTGGATGAACCCAGGAACTAAACTCAGTCCTCTCTTTCCTGTAAGATTTTGCCATGGACAAGGAAATGTTCAGAAATATTTATGTAACCTATGTTAGGCCAAAGCTTGAATATGCAGCCCCCTTTTGGAATCCGCACTTGAAAAAGCACACAGTTAAGCTGGAAAATGTTCAAAGAAACCGGTGCCAGAAATACGGAATCTCAGTTGTGATGAGAGGTTGAGAAAAGTAGACTTACCATCTCAAGAAGCTAGAAGAATGAGGGGGGATATGGTGACGGTTTTTAAATTCCTTCATGGTTATTACAGAATGAATAGTAATGGATATTTTTATATGGCTGGCACTAGAACTAGTGGTCAAAGTTTGAGGCTTCGCCAGAATACTTATTTGCATGATGTAAGGAAGTACTCTTTTAGTGTAAGAGTGGTTGATAATTGGGATTTGCTAAGTGAGGAGGTAGTTAATGCTTACTCAATCTATAGCTTTAAGAAATGTGTGATAAGTATCACAAGGTACAGAATGGTACCGACCAGGAGATGGGAAATTTACAAGCTGTAGGCTCTTTCCCATAAGCACAATTAGGTAATTACACAATCTAAATTATGTAGATTGGCTGAGGGAATTAGACTTACCATCAATCGAAGCTAGGAGAAAGAGGGGATATATGGTGTTGATTTTTAAATTCCTTCATGGTTTTGATAGAGTGGATGGGGATCAATATTTTGATATGGCTGGCATTAGAACTAGAGGTTAAAGTTTGAAGCTTGGTACAAATATTTCTTTGCAGGATGTAAGGAAGTACTTATTTAATGTAAGAGTAGTTGATTATTGGAATTCGCTAAGCGAGGAGATAGTTAATGCTAGCTCAATCTATAGTTTTAAGGACAAGTATGATAAGTATTGCTAAGTACAAAATGGAACCAATGAGGAGACGGGAAATTACGAGCTTAGGGATCTTTCTCATAAGCACAATTAGGTAAATAAACAATCTCAGTTATGATGAGAGGGTGAGGGAATTAGACTTACCATCATTTGACGATATAAAAATGAAGGGGATATTGTGCTTGTTTTTAAATTCCTTCATAGTTATGTCAGAGTGGATAGGGATCAATATTTTCATATGACTGGCCCTAGAACTAGAGGTCATAGTTTGAAGCTTCATATGAAAACTTCTTTGCAGGATGTAAGGAAGTACTTTTTTAGTGCAAGAGTAGTTGATCATTAGAATTTGATAACTGAGGATATAGCTTATGCTAACTCAATTCATACTTTTAAGGACAATTATGATAAGTATCACTAAGCACAAATTGAAACCGATTCTATTCTAACCATTGCTTGTAGCTTCTTAATAAATCTCCCATGTGGGACAAAGTCGAATGCTTCCTGGAAGTTTAGGAATATGCAATCTGCCCAGCCCTCTCTTTCCTGTAAGATTTGCCTTACCTCATCATAAAATACTAATAAGTTTGTTACTGTTGATCTACATTCTCTAAAGCCATGTTGTTTCACTGACAAAAAGTTGAAGGACTCCAAGTGAAGAGAGATATGTTTCCTTAGTAGTTTCTCCATAACTTTGCAAACTATGCTGGTCAAGGAAACAGATCTATAGTTTAGAGCCATATCCCTCCTTCCCTTTTTGAAGATAGGAATCACGTCTGCCTGTTTCCAGCATCTTGGAAACTCCCCTGACTCCAGCGACTTTTCAAATACGATACTTATTGCAACTAATATTGAGTTTGCACAATTTTTTAAGTACATGAGGGGATATATCATTAGGACCTGTATCTTCATGGATATCTAACTCTATCAGCGCTTTGCACACCTCTGTAGCTGAAAGGATGATGTTTTCTAATACCAGCCCATGAGCTTCTATCTTTGCAATCTGAGGGGGTGGGGGTATTTTTTACTGTAAATATTGACTGAAACTCCTTGTTCAATTCTTCGTAGATCTCTTCATCCATCTCAGTGATGCTTCCATCTGCTCTCTTAAGCTTTAAAACCTGTTCTTTTACCTTCAGTTTTCCTCTGATAAAGCTGTGGAAAAGCTTGGGTATTGCTTTGGCCTTTCTGGTGATGGCCCTTTCACAGTCTCTCTCTGCCTTTCTTCTTTTACTTAGGTAATCGTTTCTTGCTCTTTTATAGGTCTGTCAAGCATTTATGTTTTTTCTCCTCCTATACCATTTCCAGCATTTGTCTCTCCACTCCTTAGCTCTTTTACACTCATCATCGAACCATTTCTCTCTGGCATAAATTACACCTACTTTGGCGACAGGTATGCAGAAATCAACTATCTACTCATATTTCTCACAAAATATGTCGTACATTTCTTGTACAGATCTGTTGTAAAACAAGGTCCAACAGTCAATAACTGCAAAATGTTAATTCATTTTGATGCAATCTCCTTTCATATACTTCCTCCTCACGTACTCAATGTCTCCGCTCTCACGCAGAACATCTTCATTGATATACTCCATCAACAACACACAGTGGTCACTCTTTCCAATTGGTAGTTCATACTCATTTTTTCAATATCCAACACGTTATCTGCAAATACTAGATCAAGTAGTGATGGCTCATCCCCATCCCTGGCCCTCGTTGGTTCCATTACATGTTGGTGTAGGAAATTCCCTTTTTCGCAATCTAGGAATCTTGTCCCTCATCAATGTGTGGGTCAAGATTTATCCAATCTATCTCTTTATGATTAAAATCTCCCATTTTCAAAATCCTACATTTTCTTTCCCGTGCCATGTTAACAACTGTTTTTATGACTTCAATAGTACCTATATGAATTCCTTATAAACTTCTAGCCTATGTTGGTTCCTTGGTGGGTTATATACAACAGCTATTATAATGCTCTCTGACCCAGTATATATGCTAGCAACAAGAAATTCCTAGATCTCACTTTCTATAGCGAAATTTATCTTTTCAACCTGAATCCTTTCGCTTATGAGCAGTGCTATCCCTTCACCAGTCCTCTCAGATATTTCAACCCTTAGTATTCTGAAGTCATTAGGAAAAACTGTGACACCGTTTATGTCCTCACTCCAACCTAGTCTCTATAACTGCTCCTATATCTGCCTTACTGTTATGAATCCTATCTTTTAAATCTACTGCCTTACCAGTTAATCCATCTACATTTGTGTATAATAATCTTAACGAGGCCCCATCCCCTGATCTTCTGTCATTATCTTCTTTGTCTGGAAGAACTCTGATATGAAAATTTTCTTCTCTTCTTCATTTCTTTCCTCATTCAACCTTCTAGCCTCTTGCAACAAGTTTCTTATCCTTTCCATCTCTTATTGTATTCTGTATTGTCTAATAAACACTTCTTTGAATTCTTAAAGGTATTTTAGACTTTTTTCCTCATCAATACTTCTCTCCATGTGTCCCCTCTCTCAAAGGTTACTTTTGTTGGTTTCTGCTTTCCCTCCCTAGAATATTTGCTTACTTTGTGAATGCTTACAATATTCTCAAGACCACAAACTATTCCAGGTGTTCTTATCACAACCCTAGCTTTATTTTCTTCAAGACTCCCCTGCCATGTTTGCTTCTGTGTGTGTGTGTGATTACCTAATTGTGATTACCTAATTGTGCTTACGGGAAAGAGCCCAAAGCTCGTATCTTCCCGTCTCCTGATCGGTTCCATTTTAGACTTAGTGATACTTATCATACCTGTCCTTAAAACTATGGATTGAGATAGCATTAACTACCTCCTCGCTTAGCCAATTCCAATTATCAACTACTCTTACACTGAAAAAGTATTTCCTTACATCCTGCAAAGAAGTTTTCTTACAAAGCTTCAAACTATGACCTCTAGTTCTAGAGCCAGCCATATCAAAATATCGATCCCCATCCACTCTATCATAACCATGAAGGAATTTAAAGACTGTCACCATATCCCCCCTCACTCTTCTAGCTTCGAGTGATGGTAAGTCTAATTCCCTCAGCCTCTCATCATAACTGAGATTGCGTATTTCTGGCACCAGTTTCGTGGGATGTCTTTGAACTTTTTCAAGCTTAGCTATGTGCTTCTTCAAGTGTGGATTCCAAAAGGGGGCTGCATATTCGAGTTTTGGCCTCACATAGGTTACATAAATATTTCTGAACATTTCCTTGTCCATGTGCCTGAAGACTACCCTTACATTTGATAAGAATGCATATGCTGCCCTTACTATGCCATTTATATGTATTTCTGGAGACAAATCCGCCAGTATGTTTACTCCTAGATCTCTCTCATTTTCTGTCTCTTGAAGTTGTACTCCAGCCACCGAGTAGTCAAGCTTGGGCCTTCTTGCACTTGTACCCATTTTCATTACCTTACATTTTGAAGCATTGAATTTCATTAGCCACTTTTCTGACCACTCATGCAGATTATTTAGATCCTCCTGAAGTTCTCTACCATTGTTCTCGTTTTTTACTTTCTTCACAATCTTTGCATCATCTGCAAACATATTCATGAATGAATTTACAGACTCTGGTAGGTCATTTACATATACAAGGAACAAAAGTGGCCCTAAAACTGAACCCTGTGGAACTCCACTACTAACTCTTCTCCATTCAGACACTGAGTGTCTTACTCTAACCCTCTGTTCCCTTCCTTCTAAGTAAGTTTTTATCCATTCCAAAACATTTCCACCTATTCTAGCGATTGATTGCAGCTTCCTAATAAGTCTCCCATGTGGAACAGTGTCAAACGCTTTCTGGAAGTGTGTGTGTGTGTGTGTGTGTGTGTGTGTGCATCATATATATAAATATATATATATATATATATATATATATACATATATATATATATATATATATATATATATATATATATATATATATATATATATATATATATATATATATATATATATATATATATATATATATATATATATATATATATATATATATATATATATATATATATATATATATATATATAAATTTATATAAATATATATATATATATATATATATATATATATATATATATATATATATATATATATATATATATATATATATATATATATATATATATATATATATATATATATATATATATATATATATATATATATATATATATATATATATATATATATATATATATATATATATATATATATATATATATATATATATATATATATATATATATATATATATATATATATATATATATATATATATATATATATATATATATATATATATATATATATATATATATATATCTACCTTGGCTGTCTCCCCCAATTGGGGGTTAGACGACATCAAAAAAGAAACAATAAGAGGATTACTTTGCTCTATGGGCAATGACGAGGGAGCTAGCGACCGTTCAGATGGCACTGCTGGAGTGACACAGCCCATCCTCCCAACTCTTCCACAACCTGTGTCGCTTCATAACTGCCAACTCCCCTACTGCCCCTACAACAGTGCTACCTCTGTAAGATGCAGCCCCTTGATAACAGCAGATGCCCATCAGAGCTGTGTCATAATCGCTCGCCTCTCATTCCTATTCCTAGCACGCTCACTTGCTTCCCTTACATCCATCCTCCTATCATTCAGAACTCTCCTTACTCCATCCATCCACCCAAACCTAGGCCTCCCTCTAGCATTTCTCCCATCTACTCTCGAATTCTTCACTCTTTTCAGCAGTCTTTCATAATCTATCCTTTCCACATGGCCAAACTACCTCAAAACATTCATATCTACTCTGGCTGCAAGTTCGCTCCTCACCCGTTCTTGCTCTCACCACTTCATTCCTAACCCTCTCCAACCGAGATACACCAATCATACTCCTCAGGCATTTCATCTCAATCCATAGTTTTAAGGACAGGTATGATAAGTATCACTAAGTATAAAATGGAACCGATCAGGAGACGGGAATATACGAGCTTTGGGGTCTTTCCCGTAAACACAATTAGGTAATCACAATTAGGTAATCACATTTAGTTTCCGTCTCTCACTTACTTTCATACCCCATAACTCTGATCCATACATCACAGTTGGCACAACCAGTTCCTCATACAAAACTTTCTTAACATTGATTTCCAACCCTCTATTCTTCATCACTCCTTTCAATGCACCCTACACTTTACATCCTTCATTCCCTCTGTGACACACATCTACATCCTCTCCACCTTTTGCAGCTATAACCGAGCCTAAATCCTTAAACTGATCAACTTCCTCAAGTGTCTCTCCGTTCAACATAGCTTTCGATCCAGCACCATCCTCATTTCTTGTACACCTCATAACCTTACTCTTTCCCAAATTCACTCGCAACTTCCTTCTCTCGCACACCATTCCAAATCCTAACGTTTACTGAAAGCTTCTCCTCTAAAACTGTCACCACCACAGTATCATCTGCAAACAGCAACTGATTCAGCTCCCACTCGTTATCATCCCCATCTACCATTCTCAAACCTCGACCACGCACTCACTCAGTCACATCTCTTACGACTTCATCAATATACAAATTGAACAGCCATAGTGACCTCACACATCCCTGTCTCCATCCCACACTGACTGGAAACCACTCACTAATTTCATTCCCTACCCTAACACAAGCTCTACTGCCCTCATACAAACTCCTCACTGCATGCAACAGTTTACCATCAATTCCATATAACCTCAAAACATTCCACATTGCCTCTCTATCAACTCTATCATATGCATTCTCCAGATCCAAAAATGCAAAATACACATCCTTACCCTTTGCAAAATATTTCTCACATATCTACCTAACTATAAAAATCTGATCTATACAACCTCTACCTCCCCTAAAACCACTCTGCACTTCCGTGATCACATCTTCTGTCTTATCCCAAATCCTATTAATCAGTATCCTACCATACACTTTGCCTACCACACTCAACAAATTTATACCCCTAAAATTTCTGCATTCATACACATCTCTCTTACCCTTGTCTAGGGGCACTATACAAGCAAGCATCCATTCCACTGGCACCATTGACAACATAAGGCACATAATAAACACTCTCACTAACCATTCCAGTGCAATCACACCCCATTCTTTCAACATCTCTGCTCTCACACCATCCATTCCAGGAGTTTTACCTGCTTTCGCTTCATACAATGCCCTTTTCACCTCCTCTCTTGTAATCTCTCTCTCATTTTCATCTCCCATTATTGGCATTTGAACACCCCCCACTGCCACTATAGCTGCCTTTCTATCTTCCTCACCCTTCAGCAAGCACTCAAAATATTCTGCCCAGCTTTTCCTTGCATCGTTCCCTCTTAACATCTGTCCATTCACATCTTTCACTGTCTCTTCCATTCTCGATCCACCCATCCTTACTCTCTTCACTTCTTTCCAAAACTTCTTTTTATTCTCCTCATGTGACCTACTAAAATCCTGTCACCATCTAACATTTGCCAACCTCTTCTCTTCCTCTACCTTCCGCTTGGTTGCCACATGCCTTTCATACTTTTCCCTACAGTTACACTGCAGCCATTCCTCAAAATCCCTCTTTTTCTCTTCCATCCTCATTTTCACCCCTTTCATTCCACCACTCGCTGCCCCTTCTCATGCCACCTCCAACAAGCTTCTTTCCACACACATCACTTGCATGTCCTACAAAACATTTTTGCATCAACCCCCATTCCTCCTCTAACTCCCCAACTTCTCTTTCTTTCACTCTATCATATACCACTTTCAACCTGTCCTGATATTCCTGTCTCTTCTCTGGTTTTTTAACTCTTCCACCTTCACCATTTCCCTTCTACATCCCCCCATTCTATTT
>JAXCGZ010002022.1:0-120000 GCA_037179515.1 Halocaridina rubra | reverse complement strand
CTGTGGAACTATACCACTAGCTCTTTTCCATTCAGACTCTGAGTGTCTTACTCTAACCCTCTGTTCCCTTCCTTCTAAGTAAGTTTTTATCCATTCCAAAACATTTCCACCTATTCTAGCCATTGTTTGCAGCTTCCTAATAAGTCTCCCATGAGGAACAGTGTCAAACACTTTCTGGAAGTCTAGGAATATGCAATCTGCCCAGCCCTCTTTTTCCTGTAGGATTCGGCTTACCTCACCATAAAATTCTAATAAGTTTGTTACTGTTGATCTACCTTCTCTGAAGCCATGTTGCCTCACTGACAAAAAGTTGAAGGATTCCAAGTGAAGAGAGATATGTTTCCTTAGTAGTTTCTCCATAACTTTGCAAGCTATGCTGGTCAAGGAAACTGGTCTATAGTTCAGAGCCGTATCCCTCCTTCACTTTTTGAAGATAGGTATCACATTTGCTTGTTTCCAGCATCTTGGAATCTCCCCCGACTCCAGTGACTTTTTAAATATGATACTTAGTGCCACTGATATTGAGTTGGCGCATTTTTTAAGCACATGAGGGGATATGTCATCAGGACCTTTAGCTTTATGAACATTTAAATCCATTAGCGCTTTGCATACCTCTGTGGCTGTAAGGTTGATGTTCTCTAATGCCGGCCCTTGAGTTTCTATCTCTACAATCTGAGGGGGTGGGGTATTTTCTACTGTAAATACTGACTGAAGCTCCTTGTTCAATTCTTTGCAGATCTCTTCATCCGTCTCAGTGATGCTTCCATCCGCTCTCTTTAGCCTTAAAACCTGTTCATTTACCTTCAGTTTTCCTCTGATAAAGCTGTGGAAAAGCTTGGGATGTTCTTTAGCCTTCCTGATGATGTCCCTCTCATAGTCTTTCTCTGCCTCTCTTATTTTACTTAGGTAGACATTTCTTGCTCTTTTGTAGGTTTGCCAGGCATTTATGTTTTTTCTCCTCCTATACCTTTTCCAGCATTTGTCTCTCCACTCCTTAGCTCTTTTACACCCATTATCGAACCATTTCTCTCTGGCATGAATTACACCTACTTTGGTGACAGGTATGCAGCAATCTACTATCTTCCCATATTTCTCACAAAAGATGTCATACATTTCTTTTACAGATTTGTTGTAAAATAAGGTTCTCCAGTCAATAACAGCAAAAAACGCATTCATTTTGATGTAATCTCCTTTCAGATAGTTCTTCCTCTTGTCCTCAGTGCCTCTACTCTCAGGCAGAATATCTTCAATGATATACTCCATCAACAACACACAGTGGTCACTCTTTCCAATTGGTGGTTCATACTCATTTTTTTCACTATCCAACACATTATCTGTGAATACTAGATCAAGTAGTGATGGCTCATCCCCACCCCTGGCCCTCATTGGTTCCATTACATGTTGGTGTAGGAAATTCCCTTGTACGCAATCTAGGAATCTTGCCCCGAATGAGTCCTCACCACTGTGTGGGTCAAGATTTATCAAATCTATATCTTTATGATTAAAATCTCCCATAATCAAAATCCTACATTTTTTTCCCGTGCCATGTTAACAACTGAGTTTATGACTTCAATAGTACCTATATGACTTTCCTCATAAACTTCAAGGCTATTCTGGTTCCCTGGTGGGTTATATACAACAGTTATTATAATGCTCTCTGACCCAGTATTTATGCGAGCAACAAGAAATTCCTTGAACTCACTTTCTATAGCCAAGTTTATTTCTTCAACTTGAATTCCTTCACTTATGAGCAGTGCCATCCCTCCACCAGTCCTCTCAGATCTTTCAACCCTTAGTATTCTGAAGTCCTTAGGAAAAACTGTGACACTGTTTATGTCCTCACTCAACTTAGTCTCTGTAATTGCTACTATATCTGCCTTACTGTTATGAATCCTATCTTTTAATTCTACTGCCTTACCAGTTAATCCATCAGCATTTGTGTATAACAATGTTAATGAGACCCCATCCCCTGATCTTCTGTCATTATCTTCTTTATCTCCCCTTTGTCTGGAAGAACTCTGAAATGAACATTTTTCTTCCCTTCTTCATTTCTTTCCTCATTTAACCTTCTTGCCTCTTTCAACAAGTTTTTGTGTGTGTGTGATTACCTCATTGTGATTGCCTAATTGTGCTTATGGGAAAGAGCCCGAAGCTCGTATCTTCCCGTCTCCTGATCGGTTCCATTTTGTACTTAGTGCTACTTATCATACCAGTTCTTAATACTATGGACTGAGTTTGCATTAACTACCGCCTCCCTCGTTTAGCAAATTCCAATTAACAACTACTCTTACACTGAAAAAGTACTTCCTTAAATACTGCAAAGTAGTTTTCTTATGAAGCTTCCAACTATGACTTCTAGTTCTATAGCCAGCCATATCAAAATATCGATCCCTATCCACTCTATCATAACCATGAAAGAATTTAAAGACTATTATCATATCCCCCCTCAATCTTCTAACTTCCTGTGATGGTAAGTCTAATTCCCTTAGCCTCTCGTCAAAAATGAGATTGCGAATTTCTGGCGCCAGTTTTGTGGCATGTCTTTGAGCTTTTTCAAGCTTAGCTACGTGCTTTCTCATGTGCGGATTCCAAAAGGGGGCTGCATATTCAAGTTTTGGCCTCACATAGGTTACAAAAATATTTCTGAACATTTCCTTGTCCATGTGCCTGAAGGCTACCCTTACATTTGACAAGAAAACATATGCCTCACTTACTATGCTATTTATATGTATTTATGGAGACAAATCGGCCAATATGTTTACTCCTAGATTTCTCTCAATTTGTGCCTATTGAAGTTGTACTCTTGCCACCGAGTAGTTTAAGCTGTTTACTGGCAGGAACTGCTGTGGGTGGACATCACAGTGGGGGGTTGGGGCTTGTCCTGGCTGACGAATACCCATTGTAAAATGGAAATAAAGTTTATTATTATTATTATTATTATAGTCAAGCTTGGGCCTTCTTGCACTTGTACCCATTCTCATTCCCTTACATTTTGAAGTATTGAATTTCATTAACCACTTTTATGACCACTCATGGAGACTATTTAGATCCTCCTGAAGTTCTCTACCATTGTGCTCGTTTCTTACTTTCTTCACAATCTTTGCATCATCTGCAAACATATTCAAGAATGAATTTACAGACTCTGGTAGGTCATTCTCATATACAAGGAACAAAAGCGGCCCTAAAACTGAACCCTGTGGTGTCGTAGTGCTAATCACTGCGTTACAAGTTTTACCAGAAGGGTGCAAGGTAAGAACGGTCAAGCGGTGGTTCATTTAACTGTTTATATTAGAGTACAACGTATCCAACGCCTCAATGCCCTTTACCCTCCTATGTATCAAAACTCAGATCTATTCGTGCCCCGGGGAAAGTTCTAACTAAAGCTCTCTGTTTATGACTGCCTCGGGTGTTCTTGAAGGACCCAAAGGCAGGGCTTGTCAGCTTGTAGAGATCAGCCACAAGGCTTCCAGGACCAAAGGGGAGTTCTTCCTCTTTTGGGAGTGGCTATTTCAGCAGGCCCATTGGGTAGAAGAGGGTCCAAATCGCCCAGGCCCATTGGATATCTCTCCAAGGCATGTACATATGTACGGGTCAAATGTTTGTGAGTCTTGAGGGGAATGGCTGACCTCTTGGCCCCTCTTATCCTTCTGAGGCTCTTGACACCCAGATGCTAAGTCCCATGGGTCCAGCCACATATCTTGTCGTTGCCCACCATAAACATTGACAGTGCCCAGAAAAACAAACGTTAGAGTATTCAATTTCACCCTTGATCTCCAGCCTCACACGTCTCTCTTCAAAACTTGTTTCAGATTTCAGGTCCTGAATTCAGCATGACTTCATATAACTTCAGCATGACTTCATAATGCTTACGACATCCCCCACCGCCACACTGAAATTAGAATATTTAATATGGAGCATCATCTATCTTCTGAGAACCTTTTTCTATATATGCTAACTGTCATTGCTTTACAAAAACACGGGGCCGAATTATTTAGAGTACCGTCTAATACTTACAATTTCCTATGAAATTTCTAAGCATATTACAGGAACGTACAACTATTCTTATTGCTTACTAAAAGTCTTCAGAAAGAGATTCCATTTAGATGATCTAAAATATGCAGAACATCGGTTTTCTGGGGAGAGATTAATACAATCATATTCCTTACACTAAGTATTTATAAAAATAAAAATAAAAACTGAAACTTTAGCATTACAATTATAATATACAACTAGTAATCATTAACAACATTATTTAAGAGCAAAAACAAGTTTAGATCATTACGTTACTTTTAAAAATATAAAGGGCAGCTAGTTATAATTTTGGTAATTATTTGATCATGATTTCATCTTTGTGTTCATTGAGTTCGCAGAAGAATCCACTCCTCATTTAGTTCCTAGGTTGAGGGGTGGTATGCGGATCTTTGTGGAGCCATCTGACACCACTGAAAATGTAAAGTTAAAGAAAGCAATGATAATAGTAACAAAAAAATAAAAAACTTAACATTACAATTGCAATCTGTAATTACAAATCAATGACAACATTTTTTAAGAGTTTAAAGTTATTCAGTATGATTACGTTAGTTTATTTATATAAAACATAAGTACGAATGAATTTTCAAATTGTAATATTTAATAACATGCTATTTAGATAAAAATAGATGTCAGCATTTAAAATTAATAAATAACACTTATTTTAATAAACCTTATACTGTAATTCCTACACCTATCGTACTTCTATAGGAGCATTGATTTGTCTTAAAACTAGGACTTATAATTATTTTTCTATTAGAGGACATTTCCTTTTCTGAGTCCTCTAGACGTTGTCAAGGATGATGGGGACTCCTTCTTTCCCATTTTCTATCAGCTCGATTACGTGGCTTTAATGATGACTTCGGGATATAAGAATCCTGGTTTTCTCTTCTGTCCATTTTATGCCTTGCTAGGCTTCCATATTCCTTATATTCTAATTTCCCGGGTCCTTCGCCTAACAACTTTGAGGTAGGTCCGGGTTGTAACACATACCATGAATCCCCTTCTTATCCTGGAGGCTGGCCAGACAAAGGGAGGGCGTTGATGCATCAACCGGATCAACCGGAACCTTTCCCGCCCGCTTTCATGCGACTGTTGAGCAGGTCCTATACCATGACCACCTCTCACGCCCCTCCTCAAATAAGGCGCATCTTCCTTCAATATCTAAAAAATACAAACATAGTCTGAAGTAGAATCTAAGGCCAGAAATTAGAGCCTAATATCACTAAAACAACTGCAAGAAAGGGTCCATATGACCTCTGGGTACAAACTATGGCCATTTGTCTGCATTCCATGGGTAAACTAAGCCTCCCCTGCACTGTAGGTGTTTGCAATTTCTCTTTACTGGGCAACAGGGACTCGTCTGAGAGAAACAAAAAAAAAACTTAAAATCTTAGAATTTCCAGGTCGGGGCTCCCTGAAAATAAGTTTGTACAAGCACATACATCTACACCATTCAGATAGGGGTCTACAATCCTTTAGCAAGTAGCTGAGTCACAAATAGTTTATTCACGAATGATTTTACTTTCCTTCATGTATTTAAAAAAATCATTAAATATTGGGGCCAGCCACAAAAGAGATACTCTTATTAGTAGTGATTACAATAGTATAAAAGCATGAATTCAAAACAATCACCAGTCACTTCATTACTACTGATGGCATTACGAAAACAATAATTAGCAAAAGGCCATGGAGAGATAGCAACAATAACAGCCAACATAATAAGAGTAGCAAGAATAATAATTATATTCACAGTAGCAAATAATAAGCAAAAGAAACAAATTAAAAATAACAACAGTAACTCAGTAATAATAGTGTATATGCAATTGAGACTGGTATTTCGAAGTAAGAACACAGTCCTACACTCATACTTCACAATGATGTTCATTTTAACACTGTCTCTTTGGCTATTCGAATTCCTGCAGTCATAATATATATTTACTTGTATATATATTGGACCATAGTCATCAACTTTCTGGTTGCCCAATTTGTCAGTGGGAACTTTATATATTTTCTAAAACAGGTGCAATATGTGGCAGAAAAACTCATGCAATAATCACTTCAACTGATGTCTTAGCAGTATTTATGCAATATCAGCATGCAAAAACTTATCAACTGAAATAAAACAAGGGCACATTTATTACCTAGCAAAGCTGTTACAATAAAAAAAAAAGAATCAATAACAGAAACATTCTGTTAACATCAGGAAGGAACACGTTTCAGTCCCGGGTAGGGTGAAAGATGGGAGAGAGGGAGAAAGATATATATATATATATATATATATATATATATATATATATATATATATATATATATATATATATATATATATATATATATATATATATATATATATATATATATATATATATATATATATATATATATATATATATATATATATATATATATATATATATATATATATATATATATATATATATATATATATATATATATATATATATATATATATATATATATATATATATATATATATATATATATATATATATATATATATATATATATATATATATATATATAGAGAGAGAGAGAGAGAGAGAGAGAGAGAGAGAGAGAGAGAGAGAGAGTGAGTGTTGCCTGGGTGACCTTGAAATACTTTGCAGTCCACCCCCATATGGCTCGAGAAAGAGGGACTACATTCCCTTCAACACATTTACTGAAAAGCTCAAAGAACTAACTTAATACGAGAGTACTTATTTGTATCAAAAAAGTGAACAATCGTTAATAATATTAAACCCTCAATTAAAAAAAAAAAAACTTAGTGTACAATTGCAGAAACATTGAAGCATAAATCCATTCTTTTCTGTTTAACATTGCAAAGGACTTTACTGAAATGAGCATACACCTCCTTGTCTATTATGACAATCTTTTCTCTTTCTATAAGTCAGAGGGTTGAGTCGAAACACACACTCGCTAAGTTAACATACCCCTCATGAAATCAAAGCAAAATGCTACAATCATATATGATATCTGTACTACTATCAACAAACTTACAATTACCTTGATTAGCTCAGTTGTAATTATAAATTTCTTAACAATGATAGTAATTAACAATAATTATCTCTAGATAAGCTTTTTTCAAAACTTTAATTATCATTTATCAAAGGGATAAGTATATTAAAGAAGTTTCAACACAAAGAATAATTATAGAAAAAAAAACGTATCTGAAAAGAATATAAAAAGCTTGTCTCAGTGTATGCAGTAATAAAATTAAAAATAATATTTCATTTGTAACATTAATGAATGCATTTAGCTTTTATGTTTCATAATCTCTTAAGGAGTTGTACATAAAAAAACTAGCATATATGTATTCGTCTACCATCTCAAATTAACTTTTTCAAGTGACTATTCTACAGAATTACCTATGGAGACAGGGGGAAGTTCGACATATAACTTTCTGTTTGTTTGTCTATACTTATGCACGGTTAGGTATTTTATTACCCTCCTTTTATTACTCTCTTTTCCTACCCCAATACTGCCCAAGGTTTTCCTTCTGGGCTGCAGATGACTAGCTTTTGCGGGGAGCTGTGCGGATGGGCGTCGTTTACTCCCCTGTTCCATCGGTTTCTGGATCAACTTCGTCTCTTTCAAATACGGGAAACGGCTGTGTAACAATCTTGTTGTCGCTTCTTGTCAGCTCACACTCCTTCTTTATGACCAAGCTGGAATGATAATGGCAAACTTTATCACTACGTAAATCTCTAAGTGTTATATTATCATGCGTTATCTCTAACACTCTGTATGGACCTAGATACAATGGGGACATTTTATGCTGGCGGTTGACTTTTTTTACGTAGACTCTATCGCCTGCTTTAGCTTCATGCCTCTTTGTGCTATGTCTGATATCATACCCCTTTGCATAGCTCTCTTTTTGTTTATTCAGGATGGCCGCCGTAAGTTTGTAGGTAATTCTAGCGGTATTTACGACAAACGCTCTAAGACTCTCAATATCATACACTGGCAACAGTTTTAGCGGGGCAAATGTGTCCCAAGGCAACTTGGGATCTTCCCCAAACACAAGGAAGTAGGGGGAGTCACCGGTTGACTTATGATATGCAAAACTGAGAGCCTTTTCTGCTTGTTTCAGGTTCAGGTTCCATCCTTGGGGATCAGAGGTAATGAGTTGTCATAATAGTGTAATGATGGAGGCATTTCTTCTCTCTGCTAACCTGATAGCTTGGGGTCTTTAAGACTGGACAGCTACATGGTCAACTCGCGCTAGTTCGCATGAGCCCCGGAAAACTTCGTTCATGAATTTGCTTCTATTATCAGTTACTACTTCTCGAGGAAATCAAAATATTAACGTGAACTGGTGTTGGGCAATGGCTACCAAGGCCGCGCTCTTATCCTTCATCACATACATGAAGGTGTATCTTGTGCATTCGTCTGTAAGTTCGAAAATGTATGAGTAGCCATCATATGATCTGGACAGGGGCCTATCAAGTCACAATGAACTCTTTCCCATTTAAAGCTGGATCTCAGCCAGATTCGGGCAGGTGGGACCATACTACGCTGCCATTTGAAGCCGTTGCACACATGACAACCCTTAATATACCCTGCAACGTCTTTATGCATCCCTTCCCAATAGAATTGGGTACTTATCAACCGATACATTCTCTCTATTCCCATATGGCCGGCTGCAGGACTAGTGTGACACAGAAAAAGGGCATGACCATGGAACTCCTCGGGAAGTACTACCGCTTATCCCCCTTCTCTGCTCTTTCGCTTATGCATTTTATAAAATATTCCTTCTTCTATTACGAATGAATTGATTCAGCGTCGAATTTTATAAGGGATTTTGCTGGCCATTCCTAGCAAGTTTCATCACCTCCCCCTACAGCGTATCCTCATCTTACATCTTTATGAACTCCTCGCAATTCCACCCACAAGTGCCCCCTCCCACTCATTCATATTCACTCGCTCAGTCACTCGTTCATACTCGCAACTCTCACTCTGTCTTTTCTCTTCATCATTTACCGCATTCACTCTTTTATTTACCTAGCAAAGGGTGTTTTTCCCCATCACTCTGAAGGAGTGTGTGCGCGGAATCATGATCGGCCAGGGCGGGGACTTCCTGCACTCCCCTGCTCAGGGCATCTGCTACTTTATTACTTTTTCCAGGTACATACTCAAACCCCTGTATATTAAACTGCATAAGTCTTAACAGCCATTGGGAAAGTCTTTGATTATTTAGCGGATTTGCATACACGTACTTCAAGGGTAAATGATCACTATGAATTATCACCAGATATCCGAGTAGGAAATATTTATGTTTTTCTAACACGAACAAGATTGCAAGTGCCTCATGCTCGATTGTCGCATATCACCGCTCAGTGTCTGTAAGCGCTCGGGAAGCAAAACTAATGAGGTGGTCCCTTCTCTCGTTGTCTACCTGTGATACTACTCCACCGATCGCGACATTGGAGGTGTCACACGTGACATAGAACGCCCGATCAAATTTAGGATAAGCGAATACTTGAGTAAACATTAAGGCGCTCTTTAAAGCTACAAACGCGGCCTCGTGCTCAGGCGTCCAGCTGATCTAGTGCGTATTTCAGAATCTATCTAGGGGCTGGGAGATGTCCACGCATTTCTTGATAAATTTACGGTAGTACAAGCATAGTCGGAGAAATGATCTAACATCTTTACAAGTCCTGGGTCTTGCAAAATTTTCTATGGCTTTTATTTTATCATGCAACACTGCCACACCTGCAGATGAAAATTTGTGTCCAAGATATTCTACTTCCGCTTTGAAAAACTGACATTTAGATAATTTCACACGAAGGTTATTCGCTCACCACACCAGGTCCCGGGACACTAGACTAAGATCCCATACCCCCACACCTAAACAGCTTATCCAGACACCTTCCTCTGCCTCCTCTTCCAAACAGCAAACCCTCTTCACAGTAAACGAGCTCACCAACCTTCTTATTCAAGCCATACAGGCAGCCGTCCGACTCCTCGATACCAAAGCCACCACTCAAGATGCCTACAATCAAGTCGTCGAAGTAGCCCACTCCGTTGTCGCTCACGCCCTCGTCTCCAGAACCCACCACCAGCCTCAACAACCCACCACTCCTACCACATCCACCTCCTTAAATCATCAAGATATCTAATCTCGGGATCCTACACTGGAATGCCCAGGGTCTCAGACACAAGGTGCAACATCTTGAAGGCATTGCCAAGATTGACAACATTGATGTCATCATGGTTCAAGAAACCCTGTGCACAGAGCAATACACTCCAAAAATCTCAGGATACAAAGGATTCTACCAGCACTGGTCTCCAGGGGAGAAAAGAGGCACCGCCACCTTCATCAGGAAAAACCTATTAGCCAAGGAAATAACCCGACCGGTCTACTGCGGCGAAGATGTCCATGTCCTCGCTGTTAACATACAACTTCAGGGCAGCTGCATAGATCTGTACAACATTTACAGACCATAGGATGGTGGCTTAGACCTGACAATCCTCTTCGGGCTAGCCAGTCATCGTGACTTGGTAATAAGAGGCGACTTCAACGCGCATCATCCAAGATTCAGGTATGAGCGCACCTGTGCTGCAGGCAGACACATCATGAGCCTGCTGGATGGCCAAGAAGATGTCTCCCTGCTCAACAATCATGAGCCAATGCATGACAGAGGTGGAATACTGGACCTCATATTTGTCTCCAATTCCCTAAAGCAGGACGCCACATGGAGAGTTCATCCCCTGGTCACAAGCGACCACTATGGGATCCATCTCACGCTTCCAATTCCTGAAATCTTCCAAATCCCTGCTCCTCCCCCTCGATGGAATTTCAAGAAGGCCGACTGGGGCCGATTCCAGGAGCACCTCAGCAATTGGTTTTCAGCCTACATACCATCTGAAGACATCGACCAAGCAGAGGCCGAGCTAGTCAATGCCCTACAAGCTGAAGCAAACTCCTCCATCCCCCTCTGCAAACCACAACACACCACTTATCGGAACAGATGGTACTACTGTGACAGAGTTAAAAAACTCAATCACCGGCTCAACGTCATCCAGAAAATATACAGGAAACGTCGCACTGAAGACTCCTACAACACTCTCCAGGCAGTCAAAGAACATGTCCATGAAGAGATACGCAACATCAAGAGGAAAAAATGGCTAGAGTGGTGTTCCACCCTAGATGCTCACACCTCTGTGGGCCAGATGTGGAGGAGCATTAACTCCTTTGCTAAAGGAAAACCTCCTAAAATCACAGACCACAGGGATCCTAGCAGGGCAGCAGAAGAACTCTCCATCAAATTCGCGGATAGAGCAAGCTCCAACCAGCTCCCCATCACCACCAGAACAACTCTTCAGGACCTCACCACGGTAAGATGGGAAGAAATAGAAGAGGCCATCAACACTGAAGACGAAACAGATGCTCCATTCTCTCTGACTGAGCTACTAAGAGTAAGCAAAAGCTCTAAGAACACAGCCCCAGGTGCTGATAGAATCACATACACAATGATTCAAAATATGGGGCCCCAAGGGGAGCTTGCTCTACTCTCTCTGATCAATTCGACATACACACGAAGAATCAGACCAGCATCATGGAACAGAGCAGACATTCAGCCCATCCCAAAACCACAGGACCCTGACAACCCTCGCCCCATCTCCCTCCTAAGCTGCCTGAGCAAGACAGCAGAAAAGATGGTACTTAACAGAGTCCGCTGGAAATGCCCACCCTTCCCAGCAAACATATTTGCCTACCAGCCTGGCTTAGGCACCTCAGAATGCATAGCCTCCATGCTATCATTTATCAACAACTGCCGTGGGTACATCGTTTTTCTAGACCTAGAGAAGGCCTTTGAACTAGCCAATGTGCCGGCAATACTCTCAGCTCTCGTATCAAAGCAGACCAAAGGTAACCTTCTCTCATGGATCAAGCAGAGTCTACAAAACCGTAGTGCACGAGTCAAAGTAGATGGGCACTACTACACCTACAAAAGCCACGAAAATGGGACCCCCCAAGGTGGAATCCTTAGCCCCTTCCTCTTTAATTGTCTCATGGAAAAACTCATGGACATCGTACTACCACATGAAGCCAAACTCTTCAACAATGCGGATGACTTTGCCCTTGTCACAATAGGAGACAGAAGCTCTAACAAGACACAGTGCTGCCTCACCAAGATTCACCAAGCCTCCATCTTCCTTGGAGTTAAAATCAATGCCCGCAAAACCAAGGCCCTTCCCATCCACCAGTGGAGACCAGACACTAATCTGGTCATAGGTAATGAGCCTGTGGACTGAGTTACCAAACACCAATACCTGGGTGTAATCATCGACCACAGACTAACCTTTGGACCAGAAATTCAACACTTGCGCGACAGGTGCAGCCAGCGTCAAGCGGTCCTTTGTCCGATGTCGGGCCTCTACGATGGTGCATCATTTAATGTCCTCTGAAGCTTCTAAGTACAAGCCATACGCAGCCTCATAGACTATGCTTGTCCCACACTCTGGCTACTAACAGACCAACAGTGGGAAAAGATAGAAGTAATTTAAAACAACGCCATACGTACCATGCTACGAGCCCCCATGTAGACCAAGAGAGAAAACATCCAGATGGAATCTGGACTCATTCCACTCAAACTCAGAGCTCAGCAAAGACGGACCCTCTTTGTGGCCAAAACCACCACTGCCCAACATAAATGCCTAGCTGGCACAAATCTCCATCTAGCCCTCAATCGCCACCCCAACCACCATCCTAGAACCTGGGCAGCCAAGGTCTGAGCTAGCCTGCAAGCACTGCCAGTTAGGGAGAGCATCCTAGCCAAGATACAGGACACACCGCTTCCTGAATACAGATGCCCACCCCCATGGAATGACCAACCACTCGACATAAAGATCAAGCTCCCTGACCCCCAAAAGCTTGGTAAACCCGCTTGTCCTTAAAAACATATACAAGGACAAAATTCGGAGTTGGAGCAGGCCAAACTCTCAAGTCTACTACACTGACGGTTCAGTAAATCAAGAAACTGGAGCCTCATCCGCCACCTTCATCACTTGAAACCACGTCCTATCATGGAGACTGTCAAACTCCTGCTCATCGCTCCAGACTGAGCTTGTTGCCATAGCCAACGCCCTCGACTTCTTCATCCAGCAAGGAGATGATCATGCCCTAATTCTCTCTGACTCTAAAGGCGCCTTACAGGCCATTAAGAAGCCACTCCTCAGAGACAATGTATGCATCATCTCCACCATCCTCAGCCACTACCACAGGACAACCAGCCTTGGAAAAGTCATCACTCTTGCCTGGATTCCCAGCCACGTCAGCATCAATGGAAATGAGGAAGCCGATCAAGCCGCCAAACAAGCCACTCTCAGAGCAGAAATCCAGATATCTCTGTCTCCTGGGATGCAACAGATAAAAAATAAAGCCACCAAGTCACTCCTTAACACCTTAATAACTAAACACAACCTGTGCACAGACATTGGCTCCCCCTCCACCTGGTGGTACAAAGCCACCACTGATCTTCAGCGTATCACCCTGCCTAAGAGGATTCGACGAAGCACGGAGGTCAATGTGTACCGACTGAGACTAGGGTACAAGTGCACCTGGCGAATAGTGGAGGATATCATCAGGGAATGCACCTTTTGCCAGGTAGCCTCACCACATCCATTGCTCCATTACATCCTTGAATGTGATTCCTTTTCAGAAAATCGACGGAAAACTGGTGCCCCCGCAACATCCAGCGAAGATCCAAATGCCCTTCATGTTGCTAACTCCATCATCAGACTTGCAAAAAACAACTACATGAACAGTCTACTAAATATTATCAGACAATGCCCTCCACCAAGATAACCATGCAATAACTCTCTCTCACCCCCAAAACAGGAATTCATTTAAATTGCTTGATGTAAACTAATAATCCACAACTGAATACTTATGCTCTCCATTATCATTACAGTTTTGCACAACCTCACCTGCGGGCCAATTAGGAAAGTCCGATCACCAACAATAACAAGATTTCACCCCACCTCCTCACCAAATAGGAAAGCCCATTCGCCCGCAAGAGCGAATACCACGTACGCTCCAAAAATTCTCACCCCACCTGCAAGCCACAAGGGAAGGTCCGCTCACCCTCAAGGGAGAACATCTAAGAGCGAACGAATTCTTCCCTCTCATTTATGGTTACGGTAGTTTTCCCCTGTGTGTTAACAATATTTATTCCCATCATTACCATGTCCTCGAATAAAAATATTATTTTCGCCTGTTCAACATTTAAGACAATACAAGGAAGGCACATCTAAATTTTGAGGGGCACTCCTCAAATGCAATCACTTGTTTCACTACCTCTTTAACCTTAACAAGATTTGGGGTATTAACGCCCACTGTAGTTATTACTATTAAAGTATCTAATTTAGTAGTGGGTTCTACAATTATATTATGATCAATTAACGATACGGCTGAGCCCGTATCTAGCAAAGCAAATTGGAGGATTCCACCGACCTCAATTTCTACTGGTAGGATCCCATTACTCATTAGACAGAAACTACAAGTACTTGGCTGTGCTGAGGAGCTGGCCCGGTGATGTCCACGATCTCCTGTTCCAGAGGAGTGGCAGCTTCTTGCCGCTGAGTGTCCGGAAAGTTCTCCGTAGGGTTCCATTGGGGCATTGCAGTTTTTTTTTGCACCTGCAATGACCCATGTGTCATTTTCTCGGAGAGGCATTTAGCAGCCCAATGTCCATACCCTAGGCAATTGAAGCAAAGCGTGCCTGCACTCCCCATTTACAGGCACTGCTCCCATCGGTGGCCCAAACCATGACAATTTGTGCATCTTTCTCTCTCCGCTGCTCGGGACCTCGGCCCTCGTTCATTCACCATGGCTGCGATGGGGATCGCTGTCACAATTAGAAGCCTTTCCTGTTCAATTTCCTTTTCTGAGAGACCATGTCCACGGTGGCTCTCGAACCAATTTGACATCAGTCGCACCATGTCAGGAACTGGTATGTTAGATTTCAGCCGGAAATGGCACTTCTCCAGAATGGTGGTCCACAGAGCACTTCACACAATACTTTGCCGCATACACGTATTATTGGCAATCTCACTCACTGACTTAGTTATGGATTCAATCCTCTTCGCATACCAATTCAACTGTTCTCCGAGTCCCTGAGCACTATTTCTAATTTTGCTTATTAATGTTTCTTCTCTCTGTCACACTTTAAAATACTTTAGGAATCAACCCATTAAAAGTTTCCTAATTTTTAATTTGTGACCACTCGTCTTCGCTCACCGTCTCGGATGCAAATCCGGTGCACCTGTGTACTACCTTGTTTATGCGGTATTCGTCGGTCCTCTCAGCGCTTCTCATCCACAGACCCAAATGTTTCAGGAAGTCAGCCACGGGGAATATGGGTGGGTGTTCGAGGCCTATTACATTTGCACCGTCAAAGGATAAAGGACAGACTTTTACTTGGGGCGCCATTACAACAAGGGCACAGCGTGGGGGCACGACCTGCTGCGCTCCATGCGTCACCACTGGGTTCAGAGCAGCAGGCTGGTCGTCGATATATGAGGCGTAGGTCTTGCTGTCGGCGCTGTCGCCGTCGACCAAGTTTCTTCTCGACAGAGTGGCCTTGGCACTGGTTTGTAGGTGTCGTACCTGCTCCTCTAATTCAAGGATTTTACAATTCTTGTCCTCTTCTGTCATTTCCTGCACTGAGGAGTATGGTTCTTCTATGTTTACCATTCTTTTTTTCTTCGCACAGGTTACAATTGGCATTTAAAATTGTCTTTTCGTACTTATTTTAGCGGGGATCATACCGCACTGCCACCATTGTCGTAGTGCTAATCATGGACGAGCGGTGGTTCGTTTAACTAAGTTTGTTTTAGAGTACAATGTATCCGAAGCCTCAATACCCCCTACCCTTATAACTATTAAAACTCATATCTATTTGTGCCCCAGGGAAAGGTCTAACTAAAGCTCTTTGTGTCTGACTGCCAAGAACTCAATCACTAGCTCAACGTCATCTGGAAAATGCACAGGAAACGTCGCACTGAAGACTCCTACAACACTCTCCAGGCAGTCAAAGAACATTTCCATGAAGAGACACGCAACATTAAGACGAAAAAATGGCTAGAGTAGTGTTCCACCTTAGATGCTCACACCTCAGTGGGCCAGATGTGGAGGAGCATTAACTCCTTTGCTAAAGGTAAACCTCCTAAAATCATCCCCCACAGGGTTTCTAGCAGGGCAGCGGAAGAATTCTCCGTCAAATTTGCGGATAGAGCAAGCTCCAACCAGCTCCCCATCGCCACCAGAACAACTCCTCATGACCTCGCCACGGCAAGATGGGAAGAAATAGAAGAGGCCATCAACACTGAAGACCAAACAGATGCCCCCTTCTCTCTGACTGAGCTACTAAGAGTAAGCAAAAGCTCTAAGAACACAGCCCCAGGTGCTGATAGAATCACATATACAATGATTCAAAATACGGGGCCCCAAGCGGAGCTTACTCTGCTCTCTCTGATCAATTCAACATACACACGAAGAATCAGACCAGCCTCATGGAACAGAGCAGACATTCAGCCCATCCCAAAACCACATGACCTTGACAACCCTAGCCACATCTCCCTCCTACCTGAGCAAGACAGCAGAAAAGATGGTAATTAATAGAGTCCGCAGGAATTGCCCACCCTTCCCAGAAAACATATTTGCCCACCAGCCTGGCTTAGGCACCTCAGAATGCATAGCCTCCATGCTATCATTTATCAACAACCGCCGTGGATACATCATTTTTCTAGACCTAGAGAAGGCCTTTGAACTAACCAATGTGCCAGCGATACTCTCAGCTCTCATTGCAAAGCAAATCAAAGGTAACCTTCTCTCATGGATCAAGCAGAGTCTACAAAATCGTAGTGCACGAGTCAAAGTAGAAGGGCACTACTACACCTGCAAAAAACACGAAAATGGGACCCCCCAAGGTGGAATCCTTAGCCCCTTCCTCTTTAAGTGTTTCATGGAAAAACTCATGGACATCGCACTACTACATGGAGCCAAACTCTTCAATTATGCGGATGACTTTGCCCTCATCACAATAGGTAACAGAAGCTCTAACAAGACACAGTGCTGCCTCACCAAGATTCACAATGCCTCCATCTCCCTCGGGGTTAAAATCAATGCCTGCAAAACCAAGGCCCTTCCCATCCACCAGTGGAGACCAGACTAATCTGGTCATAGGTAATGAGCCTGTGGACAGGGCTACCAAGCACCAATACCTGGGTGTAATAATCGATGGCAAACTAACCATTGGACCAGAAATTCAACACTTGCGTGACAAATGCAGCCAGCGACAAGCGGTCCTTCGTCGGATGTTGGGACTCTACAATAGTGCATCATTCAATGTCCTCAAATGTTTCTGTGTACAAGCCATACGCAGCCACATAGATTATGCTTGTCTCACACTCTGGCTACTAAAAGACCAACAGTGGGACAAGATAGAAGTCATTCAAAACAATGCCATGCATACCATGCTAGGAACCCCCATGTGGACCAAGAGAGAAAGCATCCAGAGGGAATCGGGACTCATGCCATTCAAACTCAGAGTTCAGCAAAGACTGACACTCTTTGTGGCCAAAACCACCACTGCCCAACATAAATGCTTTGCTGGCACAAATCTCCATATAGCCCTCAAATGCCACCCCGATCACCATCCCAGAATCTGGGCAGAAAATGTCTGCGCTAGCCTGCAAGCACTGCCAGTCAGGGAGAACATCCTAGCCAAGATACAGGACACTCCGCTTCCTGAATACCGATGCTCACCAACATGGAATGATCAACCACTCGACATAAAGATTGAGCTCCTTGACAACCCCAAAAGCTTGGTAAACCCGCTAGTGAAAACATATACAAGGACAAAATTCAGAGCTGGAGCAGGCCGAACTCTCAAGTCTTCTACACTGACGGTTCAGTAAATCAAGAAACTGGAGCCTCAGCGGCCGCCTTCACCACTGGAAACCATATCCTATCCTGGAGACTGTCAAACACCTGCTCATCGCTACAAACTGAGCTTGTTGCCATAGCCAATGCCCTCGACTTCTTCATCCAGCAAGGAGTTGACCATGCCATAATTCTCTCTGACTCTAAAGGCGCCTTACAGACCATCAAGAAGCCACTCCTCCGAGACAATGTACGTATCATCACCACCATCCTCAGCTACTACCACAGGACAACCAGCCTTGGAAAAGCCATCACTCTAGCCTGGATTCCCAGCCACGTCATCATCAAGGGAAATGAGGAAGCCGATCAAGCTACCAAACAAGCCATTCTTAGAGCAGAAATCCAAATATCTCTGCCTCCTGGGATTCAACAGATAAAAAACAAAGCCACCAAGTCACTCCTTAACGTCCTAATAACTAAACACAACCTGTGCACAGACATTGGCTCCCCCTCCACCTGGTGGTACAAAGCCACCACTGATTTTCAGTGAATCACCATGCCTAAAAACCTTTGACGAGGCACGGCGGTCAATGTGTACAGTCTGAGACTCGGGTACAAGTGCACCTGGCGAATAGTGGATGATATCATCAGGAAATGCACCTTTTGCCAGGTAGCCTCACCACATCCACTGCTCCACTACATCCTCGAATGTGATTCCTTTTCAGAAATTCGACGAAAAACTGGTGCCCCGCAACATCCAGCGAAGGTCCAAATGCCCTTCATATTACAGGCTCCATAATCAGACTAGCAACAAACAATTATATGAACAGCCTACTGAATATCATCAGTCAATACCCTCCACCAAGATAACCATGTAATAACTCTCTCTCTCCACCAAAACAGGAATTCATTAAATTGTTTGATGTAAACTAATAATCCTGCTCTGAACACTTATGTTTTCCACAATCTTTACAGTTTTGCACAACCTCACCTGCAGGCCAAAATAGGAAAGTCCGATCACCGTCAAGAGTGAATACCATCAACAATAACCAGATTTCATCCCACCTCCGCACCAAAATAGGAAAGCCCATTCGCCCTCAAGAGTGAATACCACCTCCAATCACCAAAATCTTACCCCACCTGCGGGCCAAAAAGGGAAGGACTGCTCACCCTCAAGGAAGAACATCAAGGAAAAAAAAAAGTTGTTCTTGAAGGACCCAAAGGGCAGGGCGTCTCAGCTTGTAGAGATCAGCCAATAGGCTTCCAGGACCAAAGGGGAATTCTTACTCTTTTGGGAGGGGCTATTTCAACAAGCCTATTGCTTAGAAGAGGGTCCAAATCACCCAGGCCCATTGGGTATCTCTCCAGGGCATGTACTTATGTATGGGTCAAATGTTTGTGTGTCTTGATGGTGCTGGGAATGGCTGACCTCTTGGCCCCTCTTATCCTCCTGAGGCACTTGATGCCCAGATGCTAAGTCCCATGGGTCCAGCCATATATCATGTCATCACCTACCATAAACATTCACAGTGCCCAGAAAAACAAACGGGAGTGTTCAATATCACCCTTTATCTCCAGCATCACATGCTTCTCTTCAGAACTTGTTTTAGATTTCAGGTCCTGACTTCAGCAAGACTTCATATATCTTCAGCATGACTTCATAATGCTTACGACAGTAGAACTCCACTACTAACTCTTCTCCATTCAGACACTGGGTGTCTTACTCTAACCCTCTGTTTACTTCCTTCTAAGTACATTTTTACTCAATCCAAGACATTTCCACCTATTCTAACCATTGCTTGCAGCTTCATAATAAGTCTCCCATGTGGAACAGTGTCAAATGCTTTCTGGAAGTCTAGGAATATACAATCTGCCCAGCCCTCTCTTTCCTGTAAGATATGGCTTACCTCATCATAAAATTATAATAAGTTTCTTACTGTTGATTTACCTTCTCTGAAGCCATGTTGTCTCACTGACAAAAAGTGGAAGGATTCCAAGTGAAGAGGGATTTGCTTCCTTAGTAGTTTCTCCATAACTTTGCAAACTATGCTGGTCAAGGAAACTGGTCTATAGTTTAGAGCCGTATCTCTCCTTCCCTAATTTGAAGATTAGTATCACGTTTGCTTGTTTCCAGCATCTTGAAATCTCCCCTGACTTCATTGACTTTTTAAACATGATACTTAGTGCCATTGATATTGAGTTTGCGGATTTATAAAGTACATGAGGGGATATATCATCGGGACCTGTAGCTTTATGAACATCTAACTCCATCAGTGCTTTGGATACCTCTGTGGCTGAAAGGTTGATGTTCTCTAATACTAGCCCATGAGCTTCTATCACTGCCAGCTGAGGGGGTGAGGTATTTTCTACTGTAAATACTGATTGAAACTCCTTGTTAAATTGTTTGCAAATCTCTCCATCCGTCTCATTGATGCTTCCATCCGCTCTCTTTAGCCTAAAAACCTGTTTTTTTACCTTCAGTTTTCCCCTGATAAAGCTGTGAAAAAGCTTGGGAATTTCTTTAGCCTTCCTGGTAATGTCCCTTTCATAGTCTCTCTCTGCCTCTCTTATTTTATTTGGGTAATCATTTCTTGCTCTTTTGTAGGATTGCCAGGAATTTATGCTTTTTCTCCTCCTATACCTTTTCCAGCAATTGTCTCTTCACTCCTTATCTCTTTTACACTCATTATCAAACCATTTCTCTCTAGCATGAATTACACCTACTTTGGTGACAGGTATGCAGCACTCTACTATCTTCCCATATTTCTCACAAAAGATGTCGTACGTTTCTTGTACAGATTTGTTGTAAAATAAGGTTCTCCAGTCAATACCTGCAAAAAGCTCATTCATTTTGATGTAATCTCCTTTTGGATAGTTCCTCCTCATGTCCTCAGTGCCTCTACTCTCAGGTAGAATATCTTCAATGATATAGTCAATCAACAACACACAGTGGTCACTCTTTCCAATTGGTGAATTGGTGGTTCATACTCAATTTTTTCAATATCCAACACGCTATCTGTGAATACTAGATCAAGTAGTGATGGCTCATCCCACTCCTTGCCCTCGTTGGTTCCATTACATTTGGTGTAGGATATTCCCTTGTACGCAATCTAGGAATCTTGCCCCAAATAAGTCCTCACTACTGTGTGGGTCAAGATTTATCCATAATCAAAATCGTACATTTTCTTTCCCGTGCCATGTTAATAACTGAGTTTATGACTTCAATAGTACTTGTATGACTTTTTGCATAAATTTCTGGCCTATATTGGTTCCTTATGTGTGTGTGTGTTTGTAATTACTTAATTGTGCTTATGGAAAAGAGCCCCATGCTCCTAACTCCCCGTCTCCTGGTCGGTTCCATTTTTGTACTTAGTGATACCTATCATACCTCTTAAAACTATGCATAGCAAATTCCAATCATCAACTACTCTTCCAATAAAAAAAGTATATCCTTACATCCTACAAAGAATTTTTTTTTACGAATCTTCAAACTATAATCTCTAGTTCTTGTGCCAGCTATATCAAAATATCGATCCTTATCCACTCTGTCATAATCATGAAGGAATTTAAAAATCGTCGCCATATCCCCCCTCATTCTTCTACCTTCGAGTGATAGTAAGTCTAATTCCCACACCCTCTCCTCATAACTGAGATTGCATATTTCTGGCACCAGTTTTGTGGCATGTTTTTGAAAATTTTCCAGCTTAATTATGTGCTTTTTCAAGCGTGGATTCCAAAAGGGGGATGCATATTCGAGTATTGGCCTCACATAGCTTACATATATACTTCTGAACATTTCCTTGTCCATGTGTCTGAAGGCTACCCTTATATTTACTAAGAATGCATATGCCTATTGAACTCCTATCTCTATAGTCTGAGGGGGTGGAGTATTTTCTGCTGTTAATACTGACAGGAACTCCTTGTTCAATTCTTCGCAGACTTTTCATCCGTCTTAGTGATGCTGCCATCCACTCTCTCTAACTTTAAATTCTGTCCTATGACCTTTAGAATTCCTTTGATTAAGCTGTGGAAGAGGTTGGAATTTTATTTAGACCTTCTGGTGATATCTCTATGATAATTTCTCTCTGTCTTTCTTCATTTACTTAAATTATAATTTCTTGCTCTTCTATTAGTCTGCCAGGGATTCTGTTTTTTACTCTTTTCTATGCCTTTTCCAGCATTTCTTTCCCCATTCTTTAGCTCTATTACACTCATTATTGAACCATTTCTCTCTGAAATGAAAATCTCCTATTTTATTGGAATGTATGCAAAACTTGACTATTTTCTCATATTCTTCACAAAAGATTTCGTACATTTATAGTACAGATTTGTTGGTAAATAAGGTCCTCCAGTTAATAACTGCAAAAAGCTCATCAATTTTGATATTATTTTCTTTAAGATAGGTCTTCCTCATGTCCTTCTCAGTGCCTTTACTTTCAGGCAGAACATCTTCGATGATATACTCCATCAACAACACACTATGGTCACTTTTTCCAATTGGTGGTTCATGCTCAGTTTTTTCAATATGTGATTACCTAATTGTGATTACCTAATTGTGTTTACGGGAAAGAGCCCAAAGCTCGTATCTTCCCGTCTCCTGATCGGTTCCATTTTAGACTTAGTGATACTTATCATACCTGTCCTTAAAACTATAGATTGAGATAGCATTAACTACCTCCTCGCTTAGCCAATTCCAATTATCAACTACTCTTACACTGAAAAAGTATTTCCTTACATCCTGCAAAGAAGTTTTTTTACCAAGCTTCAAACTATGACCTCTAGTTCTAGAGCCAGCCATATCAAAATATCGATCCCTATCCACTCTATCATAACCATGAAGGAATTTAAAGACTGTCACCATATCCCCCCTCACTCTTCTAGATTCGAGTGATGGTAAGTCTAATTCCCTCAGCCTCTCATCATAACTGAGATTGCATATTTCTGGCACCAGTTTCGTGGCATGTCTTTAAACTTTTTCAAGCTTAGCTATGTGCTTTTTCAAGTGCGGATTCCAAAAGGGGGCTGCATATTCGAGTTTTGGCCTCACATAGGTTACATAAATATTTCTGAACATTTCCTTGTCCATGTGCCTGAAGGCTACCCTTACATTTGATAAGAATGCATATGCTGCCCTTACTATGCCATTTATATGTATTTCTGGAGACAAATCTGCCAGTATGTTTACTCCTAGATCTCTCTCATTTTCTGTCTCTTGAAGTTGTACTCCAGCCACCGAGTAGTCAAGCTTGGGCCTTCTTGCACTTGTACCCATTCTCATTACCTTACATTTTGAAGTATTGAATTTCATTAGCCACTTTTCTGACCACTCATGCAGATTATTTAGATCCTCCTGAAGTTCTCTACCATTGTTCTCGTTTTTTACTTTCTTCACAATCTTTGCATCATCTGCAAACATATTCATGAATGAATTTACAGACTCTGGTAGGTCATTTACATATACAAGGAACAAAAGTGGCCCTAAAACTGAACCCTGTGGAACTCCACTACTAACTCTTCTCCATTCAGACACTGAGTGTCTTACTCTAACCCTCTGTTCCCTTCCTTCTAAGTAAGTTTTTATCCATTCCAAAACATATCCACCTATTCTAGCCATTGACTGCAGCTTCCTAATAAGTCTCCCATGTGGAACAGTGTCAAACGCTTTCTGGAAGTCTAGGAATATGCAATCTGCCCAGCCCTCTCTTTCCTGTAAGATATGGCTTACCTCATCATAAAATTCTAATAAGTTTGTTACTGTTGATCTACCTTCTCTGAAGCCATGTTGCCTCACTGACAAAAAGTTGAAGGATTCCAAGTGAAGAGAGATATGTTTCCTTGGTAGTTTCTCCATAACTTTGCAAACTATGCTGGTCAAGGAAACTGGTCTATAGTTCAGAGCCGTATCCCTCCTTCCCTTTTTGAAGATAGGTATCACATTTGCTTGTTTCCAGCATTTTGGAATCTCCCCCGACTCCAGTGACTCCTTAAATATGATACTTAGTGCCACTGATATTGTGTTTGTGCATTTTTTAAGCACATGAGTGGATATGTCATCAGGACCTGTAGCTTTATGAACATCTAAATCCATCAGCGCTTTGCATACCTCTGTGGCTGTAAGGTTGATGTTCTCTAATACCGGCCCTTGAGCTTCTATCACTGCAATCTGAGGGGGTGGGGTATTTTCTACTGTAAATACTGACTGAAACTCCTTGTTCAATTCTTTGCAGATCTCTTCATCCGTCTCAGTGATGCTTCCATCCGCTCTCTTTAGCCTTAAAACCTGTTCTTTTACCTTCAGTTTTCCTCTGATAAAGCTGTGGAAAAGCTTGGGATTTTCTTTAGCCTTCCTGGTGATGTCCCTCTCATAGTCTCTCTCTGCCTCTCTCCTTTTACTTAGGTAGTAATTTCTTGCTCTTTTGTAGGGTTGCCAGGCATTTATGTTTTTTCTCCTCCTATACCTTTTCCAGCATTTGTCTCTCCACTCCTTAGCTCTTTTACACCCATTATCGAACCATTTCTCTCTGGTATGAATTACACCTACTTTGGTGACAGGTATGCAGCAATCTACTATCTTCCCATATTTCTCACAAAAGATGTCATACATTTCTTGTACAGATTTGTTGTAAAATAAGGTTCTCCAGTCAATAACTGCAAAAAGCTCATTCATTTTGATGTAATCTCCTTTCGGATAGTTCCTCCTCATGTCCTCAGTGCCTCTACTCTCAGGAAGAATATCTTCAATGATATACTCCATCAACAACACACAGTGGTCACTCTTTCCAATTGGTGGTTCATACTCAATTTTTTCAATATCCAACACATTATCTGTGAACACTAGATCAAGTAGTGATGGCTCATCCCCACCCCTGGCCCTTGTTGGTTCCATTACATGTTGGTGTAGGAAATTCCCTTGTACGCAATCTAGGAATCTTGCCCCAAATGAGTCCTCACCACTGTGATTACCTAATTGTGATTACCTAATTGTGTTTACGGGAAAGAGCCCAAAGCTCGTATCTTCCCGTCTCCTGATCGGTTCCATTTTAGACTTAGTGATACTTATCGTACCTGTCCTTAAAACTATGAATTGAGATAGCATTAACTACCTCCTCGCTCAGCGAATTCCAATTATCAACTACTCTTACACTGAAAAAGTATTTCCTTACATCCTGCAAAGAAGTTTTCTTACCAAGCTTCAAACTATGACCTCTAGTTCTAGAGCCAGCCATATCGAAATATCGATCCCTATCCACTCTATCATAACCATGAAGGAATTTAAAGACTGTCACCATATCCCCCCTTACTCTTCTAGCTTCGAGTGATGGCAAGTCTAATTCCCTCAGTCTCTCATCATAACCGAGATTGCGTATTTCTGGCACCAGTTTCGTGGCATGTCTTTGAACTTTTTCAAGCTTAGCTATGTGCTTTTTCAAGTGCGGATTCCAAAAGGGGGCTGCATATTCGAGTTTTGGCCTCACATAGGTTACATAAATATTTCTGAACATTTCCTTGTCCATGTGCCTGAAGGCTACCCTTACATTTGATAAGAATGCATATGCTGCCCTTACTACGCCATTTATATGTATTTCTGGAGACAAATCTACCAGTATGTTTACTCCTAGATCTCTCTCATTTTCTGTCTCTTGAAGTTGTACTCCAGCCACCGAGTAGTCAAGCTTGGGCCTTCTTGCACTTGTACCCATTCTCATTACCTTACATTTTGAGGTATTGAATTTCATTAGCCACTTTTCTGACCACTCATGCAGATTATTTAGATCCTCCTGAAGTTCTCTACCATTGTTCTCGTTTTTTACTTTCTTCACAATCTTTGCATCATCTGCAAATATATTCATGAATGAATTTACAGACTCTGGTAGGTCATTTACATATACAAGGAACAAAAGTGGCCCTAAAACTGAACCCTGTGGAACTCCACTACTAACTCTTCTCCATTCAGACACTGAGTGTCTTACTCTAACCCTCTGTTCCCTTCCTTCTAAGTAAGTTTTTATCCATTCCAAAACATTTCCACCTATTCTAGCCATTGATTGCAGCTTCCTAATAAGTCTCCCATGTGGAACAGTGTCAAACGCTTTCTGGAAGTCTAGGAATATGCAATCTGCCCAGCCCTCTCTTTCCTGTAAGATTTGGCTTACCTCATCATAAAATTCTAATAAGTTTGTTACTGTTGATCTACCTTCTCTGAAGCCATGTTGCCTCACTGACAAAAAGTTGAAGGATTCCAAGTGTCTGTGCATGCATGTGTGTGTAGTTGCCTAAGTTTGTTGACGGGAAAGTGCCCTATTCTTGTAAGACCCGTCTCCTGGTCGGTTCCATTTTATACTCAGTGATACTTATTTTATTTATCCTCAAAACTATGAATTGAGTTAGCATTAACTACCTCCTTGCTTAACAAATTCCTGTCATCAACTATTTTTACACTAAAAAAGTTTTACCTTACATCCCGCAAAGAAGTTTTCTTACGAAGTCTCTAACTATGACCTCTAGCTCAAGACCCAGCCATATCATAATATCAATAACTGTCCACTCTGTCAAAACCATAAAGAAAATATAAAGCCGTCACCATATCCACTCATTCTTCTAGCTTCAAGTAATGGTTAGGTTATTTTCCACAGCCTATCCTCATAATTGAGATTGCGTATTTCTGGCACCTGTTTTGTGTCATGTTTTTTAAACTTTTTTTCTAGCTTGTTTATATGCTTTTTCAAGTGTGGATTCTGAAGATGTGCTGCATACTTAAGCTTTGGCCTCACAAAATTCACATAAATGTATAGAACAGTTCCAATTCATTGTGTCTGACGGCTACATAAACATTTGCTAGAAAGGTATCAATGACCATGTCTGGTGGAAAAGAATTTCTCCAGTTTTTTCAGGAAATCCACCAGAACCTATTTATAATAAATAATGTAAAATCTCCAAAATCTCCTCATCATTATTAAATATAACTGAACAAAGTCATATTGGGCCAGTAAAATTATATCTAACAAAAACTTAGCACGAGGGTTTGCCCCTCTCTATTCATCTCTTACTTCCTTAAACTTCGTGCTTATCCCTCCAATCCTTCCCATCCTTTACCCCCCTCCCCCCAGTGATGACACCCTGAATAGGGCCAAGAGAGTTTACTTGATGCCGTCACTATTCTTCCCCCCACCTATCCTATCCTATCCAAACCAACCAACCATATGCACCCGACGAATAGAATCTGAATTCCAGATCAAAACTTAGCACGAGGGTCTGCCCCTCTGTTATCTCTCTTACTTAATTTTCTTGCTTTTCCCTCCAATTCCCTTATATCCTTAATCCAATCCCTTTTTTCCCCTCCTATCCTATCCCATCCTAAAAAAAAAAAAAAAAATATGCACCCTTTACTGTGTCATTTACATGCATTTCTGGAGACAAATCTGCCAATATGTTTACTCCTAGATCTCTCTCATTCTCTTAAAATTCTGTACCTGCTATTAAGTACCCAAACCTGGTCCTTCTTGTTCTTGTACCCATTCTCATATACCTTATATTTTGAAGTATTGAATTTCATTAACCATTTTTTGACCACTCATGTAGGCTGTTTAGGTCCTTTTGAAATTCTCTATCATTGTTCTCGTTTATTACTTTTTTCACAATCTTTGCATTATCTACAATTTTATTCAGAAATTAATTTACAGACTCTGGTAGCTCATTTACATATACAAGGAAAAAATTTGGCCCTAAAGCTGATCCCTGTGGAACCCCACTACTAACCCTTCTCATACTCTAACCTTCTGTTCCCTTCCTTCTAAGTAAGTTTGATCCATTCCAAGACAGTTCCATCCATTCTTGCAATTACTTGCAGTTTCTTAATAAGTCTCCTGTGTGGGATCATATCAAATGCCGTCTGAAAATATAAGGATATGCAAGCTGCCTAACCCTTTCTCTCTTGCAATATCTGGCTTACCTCACCATAAATTCTAACAAGTTTGCTAAAGTAGATATGCCTTCTTTGAAGCAATGTTGTCTCACTGACAAAAATTTGAAGGATTACTAGTGAAGAGAGATGCATTTTCTTAGTAGGTTCTCCTTAATTTTGCAAATTATGCTGGTCAAGGAAATAGGCCTATTGCTTTAGTGCATTTCTTAAGTATGAAAGGGAATATTTCATCAGGACCTATAACTAAATAGGTATCTAACTCCACCAATGCTTTGCATGCCTCTATAGCTGAAAAATTATATTCTCCTATACCAGCCCATGATCTTTGATCTTTGCAATATGTGGAGGGGAATATTTTGTACTGTAAATGCTGACTGAAACTCATCATTAATTTCTTTGTAAAGACCTTTATCTGTCTCAGTAATGCTTCCATCTGCCCTCTTTAACTTTAAAACTTGTTCTTCGACTTTCAATTTTCCTCTGACAACATTGTTTGGATTTTTCTTCAGCCTTCCTGGTAATATCCCACTCATAATCCCTCTATGCCTCTCTCATATTTAGGTAAGCATTTCTCTGTCATCTATACCTTTTCTCCTCCTGTACCTATTCCAGCATTTGTCTCTTCACTCCTTAGGTATCTTACACTCATTACTGAACCATTTCTCTCTGGAATGAATAATTCCTACTTTGGTGGATGGCATGCAGCAAGTAACTATCTTCCCATATTACTCACAAAAGGTTTTGAACATCTCTCGTACAGATTTTTAACCCAAAATTGCTGAGTGATTGACATAAGGAACCGGCACTGCTAGTCACGTTGCTTGTAAATAGTTCAGTTAATACAGGTGTGATACCCACTCTATGGAAAACCGCTAAAATGTGCCCAGTCTATAAGAAGATGATAAGGTGGTACCATTAAATTACATTTCCAGTAAAAATGATGTGTAACATTTGTGATATACTAATGTCTAAGTTAGTGAGACAACTGGAAGAGAACATTTTAGTGAGGGGTAAATAGCACAATTTTAGACAAAGGAGGAGTACCCTGACCAGTCTCTTAGTGGATGTGGAGTATTTGACAGCAACAGAAGGCAAACAAATCATAGCTGACTAAAATTATTTGGACTGTATGAAAGGATTCGACACAGTACCCCATGCATGAATGTTGCTTAAGTTGGAAGTTTTGCAAAGGTGGTAAACTTTTTAGATTGATTAACGGATTTTTATCAAACAGATACCAGCTTTTTGAAATCAGAGGAGTACAGTCACGAAAGTTGGATGCTATCTCCGGAGTGCCGCAGAGTTTTGTACTTGGACCAGTCCTGTTTTTTAAATAAATAAATAAATTTGGCTCAGGAGTTTGAGTGTCCTAGTTATATGTTTGCAGATGATGTCAGAATATTTACACAGGCTAACTCCATTGAGGACATTCAAGCTATGCAACGGGATCTCGCGAGACTTGAAGTTGGCATAAGAAGTGGTTGCTCGAATTAAAAGCAATAAATGTACGATGATGCTCATAGGACATAGAAATCTAGGATATAAATATTCCTTGACTGGAAAGGAGCTCAAACCATCTAATGCAGAGATGGAGCTTGGTGTGTTGACAATATCTTATTTAAGACTAGCCCAACATATTATGGAAATTACAAGCAAGAGTGACAGGATGGTTGGACTTATTATAAGAAATTTCCCTCACATCAATTTGGATATATGCATGACTTTATATTCATCTCTGGTGCGACCTCATTTGGAATATGCAGTTCAAAGTTGGTCACCTTACCATAGAAAGAATATCAATGAATTGGAGTAGGTACAGCGAAGGATGACTAAGCTTGTTCCTGAGCTCAGGGACCTGGATTATGAGGAACGAGGTGAGCGACTGGGCCTGTTGATGCTTGAACAAAGAAGGCATCAAGGATATTTTTTGCAACTCTTCAAGATGTTGAAAGGAATGGACAATGTTGATCATAGTGTCTTCTTTGAATACAGTGAAAGTAACACTAAAAGAAATATATGCAAGATGAAGAAAGGAGGTAACTGAAGAGCACTGGTTAGAGCAAAATCGTTCAGTGTGAGGATTTTAACTCATGAAATTCTGTTTCTGAAGAGGTTGTCACCTCTCCATCCATACATGCTTATAAAGGTTTGGACAGGTGGTTATTCAGAAGTTAGGGAAAAATAATTTTTTGCAGTGTTTTGTAGATAATGGAGACATTTTTGGAGGCTGTGCACTGATATTTAAGATGAATTTTGCATTCAAGAACAGACAATAGATGGAATCCCCAAAAGAAATGTCAGTCTTAACCTCCAATGTACTTGAACTAGGTACCTAAGTAAGTAAAGTTTGCCTGAGGAAGAGAAGATGAGAGGGGTGGGGTTATGCTGAAGTCTCCAAAGAGCTGTTTTTACTGTCTCCTGTAGTGGGTAGATGAATTCTAAATTATTATACTTAACATTAATGTCTTATTCGTAGTTGAGTGTACAGGGGTATCTTAAAGGAAATTTGTATGAAGGAATCTTGATACAGTTAAACATTGACTTATGACCTATCAACTTACAACTGTTCGACTTTATTAACATGACCACAATTACAACACAGTACATTTGTATCCATTTATAAATTAGCTAAAAGTTAAATTATAATAAAGTTAATTGAAATCATGAGGAGAAAGCTCGGAATGATAGTAAAAAAAAAAAAAAACTCTGGCTACTCTGAGTGTAGCCTCTGATAATGACATCAAGGTTTCACAGCCAAGCACAACTGGTCAATGCATGTACAAGGTGTAAGATGTTCTGTTTTTCGTTTTTGTATTAGAATACTAATGAGGTTAAGATATACTGATAAATAGGCTATAACAATAATAAACTGACAAATGGTGTTAAAAAAGGTAAAAGAAAGTTCATTCAGTAAGGCTTAAAGAAGATATACTGTTTTTATACAGTTTACTTCTTCTTCTTCGTCTACATCTTTTCCCGCTTTTATGTGGGGTCGATGTTTCTGGCCAGTGTTCTCCATATGTTTCTGTCCCATACCTCATCACCCAACAAACCTTTAGTCCTCAGGTTGTCATTGATGCAATCCATCCACCTATGCTTTGGTCTCACCTCCTTCTCCTACCCTCTATATCCATTTCCATCACTCTCCTCCCAAAATACTGTTCATCTCTCCTAACGACATGACCATACCATCTTAGTCTACTTTCTTGTATCTTATCTGATATTTCTCTAACTTTTGAGGTACCTCCAATTACCTCGTTTCTGATCTTATCGCTTCTTGTCACCCACACACATCCATCTCAACATCCTCATCTCTGCCACATCCAGTTTTTGCTTTTGTGTCTTCTTTATTGCCCATGTCTCTGCTCCATACATCATCGCAGGTCTCACAACTGTCTTGTGCACTTTACCCCTCAACTTAATCCCTATTCTCCTGTCGCACAGCACCCCAAACACTTTCTTCCAGTTCTTCCATCCCGCTTGTATTCTGTGAGTTATTTCTGACTCTAGCTCACCATCCTCTGCTACTGTTGATCCCAAATATTTGAACTTTTCAACTCTTTTCAACATCTCCCCCTGCAAATGGACCTCCCCATCCTCATCATCTCTCAACCTCAAGTACTCTGTCTTCTTCCTGCTGATTTTCAGTCCTCTATCCTCCATCACTCTTCTCCACTCCTCAAGCTTTTCCTCCACTACCTCTCGTCTGTTGCTACACAGTACAATGTCATCTGCAAAGAGCATACACTATGGAGACTTATCTCTAATACCCTGGGTTACTACAACCTTTGACCAGATCAAATAAATATGGACTCAAAGCAGACCCTTGATGCAGACCATCACTTACTGAGAGACTTTTCGTCAAGCCCACACTGCTCTTAACATTTGCCTCTGCCCTCTCATACATATCTTGGATGATTCTTACATATTTCTCGGGGACTCCCTTTTCTCTCATACACCTCCACACCTTTTGACGTGGTACTCGATCATATGCCTTTTCCAGGTCAATAAAGACCATATGCAGTCCTTTTTGTTTCTCTCTATGCTTTTCCATAATTTGACTCAAGGCAACTATGGCATCCACTGTACCTCTTCCAGGCATGATGCCAAACTGTTCATCTCCAATTGTAGTTACCTCTCTGAGTCTCCTCTCTATGATCTTCTCCCTTATCTTCATAGTATAATGTCTCCCTTCCCTTTATAGATTGGGATGATTAGGCTTCATCTCCACTCCTCTGGCATCTTTTCCTGACTAAAGATCTTTTGCATTAAGTACCACAAGATATCTATGCCTTCCTCACCAAGACTCTTCCATACCTCCACTGGCATCTTATCAGGTCCTGTTGCCTTTCCATATTTCATTTTCCTTACTGCCTGCTCTACTTCTATTCTAGCCACTGTTGTTGTAACTGCTTCTGGAAGTCCATCTTCAAATACTGCTCTTGGGTTCACCTCATTTAGTAATCCTTCAAAATTAGTTTCCCATCTGCTTTTATTTCATCCTCTTCTGCTAGAACTACTCCATGGTTATAATTTATTTGTCTTACTTGGGTCAAGTCCTTGGTTGCATCATCTCAGGCCTTTGCAATTCGCCATATTTTCTTCTCTCCTCCTGGTGTTTCTAGCTCTTCATAGACTTCATTCAATTTCTCTGCCTTTGCTTTTGCTACTGCCCTCCTTGCCTCCTTCTTTGCCTGATTGTACTCTTCTTTTTCCTGCTCTAGGCCTGATAAATCTGCCTTTTTCTTAGCTTCTTTCTTGTTCTTCACCCATTCTTGCACTTCCTCATTCCTCCACCATGACTCTTTATCATTTGGGGGTTTCCTTCCTGATGACTTTCCAAGGACCTCCTCACCAGCCCTCAAAATCACCTTACTATTCTCTGTCCACCATTCTTGTACATCCTCATGCAACCTTATCGCTTCCAACACTTCCCTTAAATATAGCTCTCAGCTCTGCATCTTTCAATCTCCACCAGTTTATCTTTGGGTTCATCCTCGGCTTCTTACTCTTCCTACATTTCCTGAGCCTGCAATCAGTTACTACTATCCTATGTTGCACTGCTACACTCTCCCCATTTATTACTTTACAGTTGTTAATCTCCTTCAGATGGTCTCTCCTACACAACAATAAATCTATCTGGCTCTCCCTCCCACCACTACTGTATGTAATCAATCTGTTTTCCTTTTTCTCAAAGAATGTGTTGACCAATGCCAGATCAAATGCCACTGGAAAATCAATCACTCTCTCTCCCTCCTCATGTTTTTCACCCACCCACCCTCCACCAAGAGCTCTACCTATCACAGCCCTCCCAATTCCCAAGTGGCCATTTAGATCTCCTCTCAAAATTACCCTCTCCCTTATAGGAATTGCTCTAAGCTCCTGGTCCATCTCCTCCCAAAATACATCCTTCTTCTCCGCTGTACAGCCAGTTTGTGGGGCATAGGCACATACCACATTGACTACCTTTTTTTTTTAAGATTCTCCAACCACGGATGGGTGGAACGGGTCATGGAGGACCCATAGGGTGGTCACCAGCCGGAACAGACCCCAACCCCCCACTGTATTATTGGATAGTATTATTCCTACACCATTCCTCCCTTCGTCATTTGCTCCACTACAAAACAATTTTCAAGCCTCACCCAGTTCCCTTGCCTTATTTCCTTTCCACCTGGTCTCCTGCACACACAGCCCTCAAATTCTCCTCCTCTCCATCAGGTCCACCAATTCTCGCCCCTTCCCAGTCATCGTCCCCACATTAAGAGTGCCCATCCACAGCTCCACATCTGACAATCTCCCTCGAGCTTGCCTCTTTAACACAGCCCGCCCATGACTGGGTTGCCCTTGCTGTCTTTCCAGAAGGGTCAGGCTAAGCTCCAACACGTTGCCTAAGGAGAACACCCTAGTATGGTGACTATTCTCGTTATCTGTACTGGCCATATTTTGGTTTTGGCAAATTTTTTATGGCCGGATGCCCTTCCTGCCGCCAACCCTCCCCATCTACCCAGGCTTGGGACTAGCACCAATTTGAGGCTGGCTTGCCCCCCTCAGTGGCTGGGTTTTTTTATACAGTTTACTATACCCCCAAAATAAAAATGTTTCTGTATACAGTCATTTGCTCTTATACGACTTCTTGAATATATTGGTTTTCAGTCAAAGTAACTGAACAAAATATGCTCTGGTTCTCAACAGGCAAGATGAGTGGCCACCAAGCTGAGAGAGGCAGTTACACTGCAGCCGCTGCTCACGTCAGACCCTCGTGGGAATTCTTAGTGCATCCTCTTGTATTTTATTAATTTCTTTTAATAGTATATCATAAAGTAACCACCATGGGGCCAAACAAAAATAGCATTTTGTCTTGGATCTTGCCAAGCAAATCAGATCTGTAAAATCAAAGATATGTAGTAATCTAAAGTATATAGAGGTGATCAAGTGAGCTGATATTGCAAAGGGAGCAAAAGTTATTACTAACCAAAGATCATGGGCAATTGAAGAAGTGGGAAAATTGTTGATGGTACTGATAAACGAGAAGCAGTTAGCTGGCAATAGACTATCTGAGGCTTTGATTTTGAAAAAAGCGAGGCAATTACATGATTACCTAGTAAGGAGAAACCCTGGTACAAGTGCCGATACTGATGTGTTTAGATAGTGGTAGCACAATTTTAGGAAAAATGGTATACGTGGTATGGCTAGGCTTTAGGAGGCTGAGAGAGTGAACCAAGCAATTGCTGAAAAATTTGTGCAATAATTTAGTGACTTTGTAGGGGCAGAAGGATTTCTCCCCTAACAAGTATTCATCATTGTTGAAACAGGTCTATTTTGGAAAAGGAAAATGCCAAAGTGGACCTATATCACTAAAGAAAATGCATTATTGAGACAAGCCAATGAAGGACAGGCTGACTCTTTTGCTATGAGCAAATGCAAGTGAGGACTTCGAGGTTAAACCATTTCTTCTGTACCACTCTAGGTGTCTGAAGGTGTATAAGGATATTGCCTGTTATGTTCTGGTCTAATTATAAGGCTTAAATAATCAGGCAACTCTTCAGTGAGTTGATCTGAGAGGTATTTGCCCCCAGTGTGAAAAAAATTAAATATACCTGTTAGTTAATATTTTTACACTAAAGTGCCTTAATGTTATGGACAAGTGCACCTGCTTTTTTTGTTCTTGGATTATCTCCCTTGAGGGTGAGCAGACCTTCCCTTGTGGCCCGCAGGCGGGGTAAGATTTGTTTTTAATGTGGGTGTTATTCGCTCCTGCGGGCGAATGGGCTTTCCTATTTGGTGAGGAAGTGGGATGAAATCTTGTTATTGTTGGTGATCGAACTTTCCTATTTTGGCCCGCAGGTGAGGTTGTGCAAAACTGTAAAGATAATGGAGAGCATAAGTATTCAGTTGAGGATTATTAGTTTATATCAAACAATTTACATGAATTCCTGTTATGGGGGTGAGAGAGAGTTATTACATGGTTATCTTGGTGGAGGGTATTGACTGATGATATTTAGTAGACTGTTCATGTAGTTGTTTGTTGCTAGTCTGATAATGGAGCTAGCAACATGAAGGGTATTTGGATCTTCGCTGGATGTTGCGGGGGCACCAGTTTTCCATCAAATTTCTGAAAAGGAATCACATTCGAGGATGTAATGGAGCAATGGATGTAGTGAGGCTACCTGGCAAAAGGTGCATTTCCTGATGATATCCTCCACTATTCGCCAGGTGCACTTGTACCCGAGTCTCAGACGGTACACATTGACCTCCGTGCTTCGTCGAAGGCTCTTAGGCAGGGTGATTCGCTGAAAACCAGTGGTGGCCTTGGACCACCAGGTGGAGGGGGAGCCAATGTCTGTGCACAGGTTGTGTTTAGTTATTAAGGCATTAAGGAGTGACTTGGTGGCTTTATTTTTTACCTGTTGCATCCCAGGAGACAGAGATATTTGGATTTCTGTTCTGAGAGTGGCTTGTTTGGCAGCTTGATTGGCTTCCTCATTTCCCTTGATGCCGAAGTGGCTGGGAATCCAGGCTAGAGTGATGGCTTTTCCAAGGCTGGTTGTCCTGTGGTTGTGGCTGAGGATGGTGGTGATGATGCGTACATTGTCTCTGAGGAGTGGCTTCTTGATGGCCTGTAAGGCGCCTTTAGAGTCAGAGAGAATTAGGGCATGGTCAGCTCCTTGCTGGATGAAGAAGTCGAGGGCGTTGGCTATGGCAACAAGCTCAGTCTGGAGCGATGAGCAGGAGTTTGACAGTCTCCAGGATAGGACGTAGTTTCCAGTGGTGAAGGCGGCAGCTGAGGCGCCAGTTTCTTGATTTACTGAACCGTCAGTGTAGTAGACTTGAGAGTTTGGCCTGCTCCAGCTCTGAATTTTGTCCTTGTATATGTTTATTAAGGACAAGCAGGTTTACCAAGCTTTTGGGGTTGTCAGGTAGCTCGATCTTTATGTCGAGTGGTTGGTCATTCCATGGGGGTGGGCATCTGTATTCAGGAAGCGGTGTGTCCTGTATCTTGGCTAGGATGCTCTCCCTAACTGGCAGTGCTTGCAGGCTAGCGCAGACCTTGACTACCAGGTTCTAGGATGGTGGTTGGGGTGGCGATTGAGGGCTAGATGGAGATTTGTGCCAGCGAGGCATTTATGTTGGGCAGTGGTGGTTTCGGCCACAAAGAGTGTCAGTCTTTGCTGAGCTCTGAGTTTGTGCGGCATGAGTCCTGATTCCATCTGGATGTTTTCTCTCTTGGTCCACATGGGGGCTCCTAGCATGGTACGTATGGGGTTGTTTTGAATTGCTTCTATCTTGTCCCACTGTTGGTCTGTTAGTAGCCAGAGTGTGGGACAAGCATAGTCTATGAGGCTGTGTATGGCTTGTATATAGAGGCTTCAGAGGACATTAAATGATGCACGATCGTAGAGGCTCGACATCGAACGAAAGACCGCTTGTTGCTGGCTGCACCTGTCACGCAAGTGTTGAATTTCTGGTCCAAAGGTTAGTCTGTTGTCGATAATTACACCCAGGTATTGGTGTTTGGTAACCCAGTCCACAGGCTCATTACCTATGACCAGATTAGTGTCTGGTCTCCACTGGTGGATGGGAAGGGCCTTGGTTTTGCAGGCATTGATTTTAACTCCAAGGGAGCTGGAGGCTTGGTGAATCCTGGTGAGACAGCACTGTGTCTTGTTAGAGCTTCTGTCTCCTATTGTGACAAGGGCAAAGTCATCCGCATAGTTGGAGTGTTTGGCTCTATGTGGTAGTGCGATGTCCATGAGTTTTTCCATGAGACAATTAAATAGGAAGGGGCTAAGGATTCCACCTTGGGGGGTCCAATTTTCGTGGTTTTTGTAGGTGGAGTAGTGCCCATCTACTTTGACTCGTGCACTACGGTTTTGTAGACTCTGCTTGATCCATGAGAGAAGGTTACCTTTGATCTGCTTTAAAACGAGAGCTGAGAGTATTGCCGGTACATTGGCTGATTCAAAGGCCTTCTCTAGGTCTAGAAAAGCGATGTATCCATGGCAATTGTTGATAAATGATAGCATGGAGGCTATCCATTCTGAAGTGCCTAAGCCAGGCTGGTAGGCAAACATGTTTTCTGGGAAGGGTGGGCACTTCAAGCAGACTCTGTTAAGTACCATCTTTTCTGCCGTCTTGCTCAGGCAGCTTAGGAGGAAGATGGGGCGAGGGTTGTCAGGGTCCTGTGGTTTTCGGATGGGCTGAATGTCTGCTCTGTTCCATGAGGCTGGTCTGATTCTTCGTGTGTATGTCGAATTGATCAGAGAGAGTAGAGCAAGCTCCCCTTGGGGCCCCATATTTTGAATCATTGTGTATGTGATTCTATCAGCACCTGGGGCTGTGTTCTTAGAGCTTTTGCTTACTCTTAGTAGCTCAGTCAGAGAGAATGGAGCATCTGTTTCGTCTTCAGTGTTGATGGCCTCTTCTATTTCTTCCCATCTTGCAGTGGTGAGGTCCTGAAGAGTTGTTCTGGTGGTGATGGGGAGCTGGTTGGAGCTTGCTCTATCCGCGAATTTGATGGAGAGTTCTTCTGCTGCCCTGCTAGGATCCCTGTGGGGGGTGATTTTAGGAGATTTTCCTTTAGCAAAGGAGTTAATGCTCCTCACATCTGGCCCACTGAGGTGTGAGCATCTAGGGTGAAACACCACTCTAGCCATTTTTTCCTCTAGATGTTGCATATCTCTTCATGGACATGTTCTTTGACTGCCTGGAGAGTGCGGTAGCAGTCTTCAGTGCGACATTTCCTGTGCATTTTCCGGATGACGTTGAGCCGGTGATTGAGTTCTTTAACTCTGTCACAGTAGTACCATCTGTCCCGATGAGTGGTGTGTTGTGGTTTGCAGAGGGAGATGGAAGAGTTTGCTGCAGCTTACAGGGCATTGACTAGCTCGGCCTCTGCTTGGTCAATGTCTTCGGATGGTGTGTAGGCTGAAAATCAATTTCTGAGGTGCTCCTGGAATCGGCCCCAGTCGGCCTTCTTGAAATTCCATCGAGGGGGAGGAGCAGGGATTTGGAAGATTTCAGGAATTGGCAGCGTGAGATGGATCCATAGTGGTCACTTGTGACCAGGGGATGAACTCTCCATGTGGCGTCCTGCTTTAAAGAGTTGGAGACAAAGGTGAGGTCCAGTATTCCACCTCTGTCATGTGTTGGCTCATGATTGTTGAGAAGGGAGATGTTTTCTTGGTCGTCCAGCAGGCTCATGATGTGTCTGCCTGCAGCACAGGTGCGCTCATACCTGAATCTTGGATGGTGCGCGTTGAAGTTGCCTCCTATTACCAAGTCACGATGACTGGATAGCCCGAAGAGGGTAGTCAGGTCTAAGCCACCATCCTGTGGTCTGTAAATGTTGTACAGATCTATGCAGCTGCCCTGAAGTTGGATGTTAACAGCGAGGACGTGGACATCTTCGCCGCAGTGGACTGGTCGGGTTATTTCCTTGGCTAATAGGTTTTTCCTGATGAAGGTGGCGGTGCCTCTTTTCTCCCCTGGAGACCAGTGCTGGTAGAATCCATTGTATCCTGAGATTTTTGGAGTGTTTTGCTCTGTGCACAGGGTTTCTTGAACCATGATGACATCTATGTTGTCAGTCTTGGTAATGCCTTCAAGATATTGTACCTTGTGTCTGAGACCCTGGGTGTTCCAGTGTAGGATCCCGAGATTAGACATCTTGATGATTTAAGGAGGTGGAGGTGGTAGGAGTGGTGGATTGTTGAGGCTGGTGGTGGGTTCTGGTGACGAGGGCGTGGGTGACAACGGAGTGGGCTACTTCAACGACTTGATTGTAGGCATCTTGAGTGGTGGCTCTGGTATCGAGGAGTCGGACGGCTGCCTGTATGGCTTGAATAAGAAGGTTGGTGAGCTCGTTTACTGTGAAGAGGGTTTGCTGTTGGGAAGAGGAGGCAGATGAAGGTGTCTGGATAGGCTGTTTAGGTGTGGGGGTATGGGATCTAAGTCTAGGGTCCCGGGACCTGGTGTGGTGAGTGGGTGTGTGCGTGGTTTGAGTGTTGCGTGTGACTGTATTGTGTGTTTGAGTATTGCATGGGGTGGAGGTGTTGGTGTGAGTGTTGTGTGTGGGGATGGTAGGGTTGTGAGTGTTGTTTGGGGGGATGGTAGGAGTGTGAGTGTTGTGTGATGGGGTGGTTGGAGTTGGTGTAGGGGTGGATGGAGTTGGTGTAGGGGTGGAAACTGTAGGAGGTGTGATCTGTGTATTAGGAGCTGGGTTGGTGTTGTGTGGTGGGTTTTGGGTGAGGAGGTTAGGTGTGAGTGGGGCAGGAGGGGGCATTTCCCAAGGATTGGAGGTGGGGGGAGGAGCTGGGGTGAAGTTGGGGGTGGTGTGATTGGTAACAGGGACAGAGGGAGGGACTCTTTGATGAATCCTCTTCAGCCTTTCTGGGCAGCGGTTGTTCCATGCGTGATGGTTTCCTTTGCAGTTTGGGCACTTGGCAACTGTTGCTTCATTGGCCTTGAATTTGTTAAGGCAGCGTTCGGTGGAATGTCTCCCACTGCAGATTGCTCATCTCTCTGAGAAATGGCAAGTATTTCTGAGAGCCCAAATCTTTGACACCGGAAACATCTCAGTGGTTCAGGAGTGTAGTCTCTTATGTTGAATTTGCCCCATATGCCGAGGTTTACTTGCGAAGGTGGTGGACCACAGATGTGGACCAGGACTTGTTTTGAGGGGAGGGTTTGGCCCTCTATTTTGGAGGAGCAACGTGAGGCAGCCGTAATATACGTTTACTTGGTTAGCAGGTCAACTGACCAAGCAACAGGGAAGCCAACGAGGATGTATTTTATTTTTTGGGCAGGGTTCATCTCTGTCAAGTGAGGTGAGTTGAGGCTCGGATCTTCTCTGCGGCTTCTGCTGAGGATGGGTGGATGATGAATTCACCCTGTACATTAGGCTTTATTTTGCAGCCGAACTCGGTGAGTTGGTCTTCCAACTCTCTGATTAGGACATATGCCTCTTTGGTGGAAGGAGTCTGAACTTAAAACTTTGATATGGGCTCTCTATCAGATTTTGAGGCTGGGGGGGGGAACTGGGGCAGCAGCACTCTCATGGCTACTGCCAGAGGCCGTCCTTGGCCTCTTCTTTCCCACAACCGTCCACCCCTCTTTAGGGGGGTCGAGTTCCATTCCCCCCTCTGGGGGGGAGCAGGAGAAGCGGCAGAGGCCATGACTAACAACTAGTCATGGATATCACAGATTTCACAAGGTATATATCACTTGCACTGTTTGTCAATTTCGTTTAATAATATAGGGGCCTTATGGCTGGATCACTTCACTTAATTTCAACACTACAACTCTTTATCACTTAAACAGTCTTCTATCTTTCTTCCCAACTCTCGTGGGAGAGGGGAGTGCAAACAGAGATTATGCTCAGCACACAATAATGTGTGTTCAATTAAACAAAAGAACACAAAAGCACAAAAAAAACAACAAAACAAGGCAATCTTTCTGTTTCTCTCTTTGGCTCTCGTGAGAGAGGAAGAAAAGAAAACAGATATACTTAGGTTATATTTCCTTGTAGAAACTTCCACCTCAGATCAGGGATGGAGTGGAGGAGGAGAAATTCTCTTCACTGGTAGGAAGAGGCTTCAACTACCTATCACAAAAGATATACAAAATTAGAAACCTGAACACTTTCTATTTTCCTTTTTTTCCCAACTCTTATAAAAGAGAGAGAAGAGCAGGCAAAATTATTTGGGGTATATCACACACACAGTCACTTGTTTTCACTAAAACAAAAACGGGAACACAAAACAAAATAAAAGCAATCTTTGCTTCTTGTTCTGGCTCTCGTGAGAGAGGAGGAAAAGAGGACAGAGATACTTATGCAGGTCCTATCATTACTGGAGCTGGAACCAGACTGTTGTAGGGAGTTAATCTGCTGGGCAGAGTCGGCTTCTGGTATTGGCTGCTGGCAGAGTGAGAAAGGAGAGGTCCAACTGCTACTGGAGCTGGAACTGGACTCAAAGTGCACCTGCTCACCCTCCAGGTTTGATGTGCATAGACTGCACACTCAGCGACCACTAAGAAAATCACTTCCACATTCTCTATTGCATATATCTCATTGACACAAAACTTGGGGACAAGTAACTTACAGGACCCTGAACGTGGCCTAGAGGAGACTGTGGCCAGACTTTGTGGGCTTATAGCAGTGTTTCTCAACCTTTTTTTTAAATCAGGGCACACTTGTAGAATAATTAAAACTATGTGGCACACTTAATATATCAATAAGATAAAATTATTCATAAAATTTTAAAATAGGAAAAATAAATTATCTTGAAATAAGTTTGTGTATTTAAAAAAAATCATCAAGTATGTGTGTGTGAGACCTGTGCTTGATGTGCTTTGGCAATTTTTTTTTTTTAATATTAGGCCTTGTATGTGATAAGCATTCTCTCATTTCCTCATCAATACATCTAAGATCTGTTTTTACATTTAATGTTGGTTAATGCAGAAAATCCTAATTCAAAGAGATATGATGTGGAGAACTGCAATAAAATATTTAGTGCTTACGAGCTATTGTAGGATTTTCTTCTTTGATGGAATTCCAAAACTGATGAATCGGCATCTCTTTATGTTTGATTTTTGAGATGTCCCTCGTGGTACTTAGGTCAAAGGATTACTGTTGATTCCTGTACTCAAAAGTCATTATAGCTGCTTCTTACATGCTTTAGGACGGGTTGTTCTAAGATTTAATATCAACCATTCACGAGAGAGAGAGAGAGAGAGAGAGAGAGAGAGAGAGAGAGAGAGAGAGAGAGAGAGAGAGAGAGAGAGAGAGAGAGAGAGAGAGAGAGAGAGAGAGAGAGAGAGAGAGAGAGAGAGAGAGAGAGAGAGAGAGAGAGATAACGACTGATTTAAATTCCTTGAGGAAGGGAAAAGGAAAGCAATTATCCATTCCTTTTTAAAGATTTAGGTCTTGAGCATCCAGTTTAAAATATCAAACGACAAAGAGTAGAAGAAAGAGTGATACAAGACTGATTACGAGTAGCAGATGAAGGCTGTGAAGAAAAGGCAGAGAAAAAGTGAAGGGTAGAATCGTCAGCAAAGGCATGAAGAAGGGAGGAAGATGGGGATTGTAGAAGATCATTGATCAAGAGAAGGAACAGAGTAGATGAAAGAACAGAGCCCTGTGGAACACCACTGGTAACAGAGAAAGGGCTAGAAGTCGCATCATCAAAAACTACAGATATAAAACGGTCAGAAAGAAAACTGGAAATCAGAGAACAGAGAGAAGGTGTAAACACATAGGCAGAGAATTTTACCAACAGATCCTTGTGCCAGACTGTCAAAAGCCTTAGAGATATAAAGGGCGATGACACAGGATTTCCCATAGTTCCTCAGAGAAGATGACCATGCATGAGTAAGATAGGACAGGAGGTCACCAGTAGATCTTGCCTTGCAAAAGCCGTACTGGTGATCGGAGATAAGTGAGTTAGATTCAAAGCGCTTCAAGAAGTGAGTTTGAGCAAAGCTTTTAAAATTTTAAAAATAAAGGAAATTAGGGCAATAGTTGGTAGTTTGAAGGAAAAGAGTGGTAACTCTTTTTAGAAACAGGTTGAACAAGAGCATGCTTCCAAGGTGAAGGATAGACACTGGTTGACAGGATAAGGTGAAAAAGATGGCAAAGCACGGGAGCCAGTTCATCTACAAACTCCTTAAAGAACCTTGCAGGGATAACATTGGGACCAGAAGCCGTGTTCGTCTTTAGCAAGCGAAGAACCTTTTGAACTTGCGTGAAGAAAGGATAAGGGAGGGCACAGGGTTAGAGAGGGGTAAAGATTGAGGAACAGGTGCACTGGAATCGTTTATAGAAGAATTGGCAGAAAAATGAGAGCCAATGAAAGTGGCCTTGTCAGTGGGAGAGCAAGCTATAGAACCATTAGAACGAATGAGAGGGGGAAACCTTGAGTTACAGAAGAGTTTGGAGAGGTTTTTGACTAAGGCCCAGAAGCATTTGTCAGAGGGAGAGGAATTAAGGTCATCAGTTTTCCTTCTTATAAGAAGTCTTAGACCTTTGAATCTGAGCAGTACAGTGACTCCTAGCTACAGTAAAAGCAGAGAGAGTTAAATTGGAAGGTGGAGCTTGGTAAGATTGGTGTGCCCGATTCCAGGCCTGGATTGCCATGAAGCAGGCACGGTCAAACCAAGCTTTAGGGGGAGAGAAAGTTTTCGTAGAGGAGGGGATATATGCCTCTGTTCGCGAGGTCATGATCTCGGAAACTTTTAGGGCTACCAGATCAGGGTTGCGGGACCGAGCAGAAGTCATCCCATGGGAAGTTAGAGAGGAAGTTACGCAAATTTTCATGTTGAGTAACCTCAAAGTGCCAGAGGCGGCACTGAGTAGGAGGGACTGCGGAGGGGGAGCAAAAATGAAAGAGATTGAGATCACAGAGAGGTCAGATTTACCAAGAGGGAAAGCACAGAATAAGAGTAGTTAGAAGGATTAAAAGTAAGAAATAGGTCAAGAGTGATTGCTGCATGTCTGTATCGATCAGGAACACGAGTAGGATGTTTGATAATTTGCTCCAGATCATGAATAATAGAGAAAGCAAGAGCCTCACTTCCTCCCACATCAGTGTGGTAAGAATTAAGCCACTCACTGTGGTGTGCATCGAAGTCTCCAATGTAGAGAACTTCAGCATGTGGGTGAGAAGATAGCGAGGATTTATGGCACGAGGACAGATATTCAAAGAAAGACACAAACTCAGTGGAGTTTGGAGAACAGTAGCAGAAGCAAATGAATATAGTGGTAGTGGAGAGATAGATTTTTAGCCAGAGAACATCAAAGTCAGGAGATTTAAGGTCTATGGGCCTTGCAATAGGAGTGTTAGTGTTGCAGTAGGCACAGACCCCACCTTTGGAACGAAAATGAGTATACAGATTGTAATGAGAGATTTGAAATTGCACTATCAAAGCACTAATGCCGCTTTTGCAGTCCATGGTCTGCCAGAGTGCATAGTATCTGATAATGGTCCACAGTTTTCTTCTCAGGAATTCAAAGATTTTGGGATGTAAATTGCATTCTACACACCTTTCCTGCACCATATCATCCTGCCACAAATGGGGAGGCTGAAAGATTTGTCCAGACATTTAAGCATAATATGAAATGTCGACAAGCCTTGTATGCTACTGTTCCTACTAGCATAAGTAAATTTCTCTTAAGTTATCGAACTACTCCGCATGCAACTACGGGTATGGCACCATCAGTTTTGTTGATGGGGAGGAGGATTAGGACTAAATTAGATCTGATGCTGCCTGATTTTCTTAGTGATCAGCAGAACAAAGGCTGGGCACAATTACAACATCAAAAGGATACAACACTTTCAACCTTCATCTCCAGTACTTGCATGACCATACACAACACCAGACAAGTGGATACCTGGGGAAATACACGAAAGGTTGGGAGTATGCATTATGATGTTCGAGTAAATTGGAATGTAATGAAGAGACACACTGATCAGCTAAAGCCTTCTTGGTTTGACAATAGGCACCACCTCTCAGCAGATCAGTCTGATACTGAACAAACTCTTCATCCCAGAAATGCAGTGGAACCAGCCATGAACAAAGAGGTTTCATTCTCAGCAGACGTGCTAACAGTGTCTTTACCCCAGAGTCCAGTTGCACGCAGGGTACTTCCTGATAGAGCAACCAGGGGAAGAGCTCCTAAGATATTAGCTTTGTAAGCATGCATGATATTATGATAATATAGATATTAAGACAAGATAAATTTTGCATATACCCATACATGTACTCAAAACTCTTTTAAGGGGGAAGTGAGTGTGATGTCTTAGATACCCCTTTAACTAGTGTTAAGTATTATATTGTACACTCAGAAAGTGTTCTCTATTATTTAGGTTTGACAACCACAAATAGTATGATTTGATCCTTTATATAAGGTTTTTGATCCTTTTATTAAATGCTTCAGTATTATTCAGTATTATTGACTCTTGTCATGTCATTTATATATTTTATTTAGTTTTAGAATTAATACTCTTCTTCAAAATGGCATAAGGAAATAAAAAATAGTTACAGTATAGTTGTGTATACATATCCACCCCACATCATCTCTATAACATTAACGACGAGAATGGGATATGTATTTTAATGACTACACATCATACGCAATTGTAGAGCTTCGTAGAGCTTTACAACATCTGCTTATTTTTAACAGGTAAGAAATAAAACACATTACTCCAAACTTCCCAAAATTTTCCTAGCTGTTGCTGATGCACCATTTCTCTAGCACTTAAATCATCAGCAGAAATATTACAAGGAGGGTTATTTTTAACCGCCATTTGAAAACCAGCAGGGCGACCAATAAGAAAGTGTGAGGGAGTCAAAGGGTTAGATATATCAGGTTCATCCCCTACAAAGGTCAAAGGTCTAGAGTTAACACATGCCTCAACTTCATGAATAGTGGTTTCTAGTTCACACCTTGATAAGCTTCTACCACCAAGTCTTTTCATAAGACAAGACTTGACAGATCTGATTAACCACTCCCACCAGCCTCCCCATCATGGAGAACGAGGAGCAATAAAATTTCACTTTGGAGCCAAGTGACCAAAATGCTGCTGTATCTGATGGGCAGCAGCAAAGGAGGTTTTAGCATTATCTGAATAAAAAAACAGCAGGGAGACCACATCTGGAAGTGAACCTACAAACAGCAAGAAGACAGTTAGTCACACTCAGAGAATCAGTTAGTTCCAAGTGTATAGATCTGACAACTGCACAAGTAAATAGCAAAATATAAAACTTGGTGGAAGGCAAATCAACACAAATTAAAGGACCAGCATAATCAAGTCCAGTTACTGTGAAAGAGGGAGCTGACCTAACCCTTAAACCTGGAAGTGGGGCTACAGGCTGAATACAGGGTTTTGAATCTTGTCTTCGACAAGGTACACACATTTTACAGACAGTTTTAGCTAATTGCCTAAGCCCAATGATCCAAAAGGTATTCCTTAAAGAAGAAACTAGAGTGGCAACACCAACATGCTCGAGGAAAAGTGCTGAAACCAAACTAAAAGCTTAGCCACATGACCAGATGGAATTATGAGAGGAAAGCTTACTCTCATGACTTAGATGAGAAAATTATAAACATCGTCGTATTCTAAGAAATCCATTATCATCTAAAAAGTAGTCCAATTTACTCAAAGATGATCCCTTGGGAAGAGCTTACCATGTCTCATGGCACCAACTTCACTAGAATATGTTTCTTGCTGCATGCAATACAGCAGTTTCAACGTTGCCATGGCTAACTCATCAAAAGTCGTAACACCAGACAGTTTTACCCAATTAGGCCTACTATTATGACAAAATCTAAGTATCCAACCAGTAATTCTACAAATCTTAGAAAATAAAATCCATTTTTCATATTCAGCTAATTTGGGTGATGGGCTCAAATCAACACAACTGAGAAAATATTTTTCCTGGGAATAATCTACACTTTGGATTGGGTAAGATTTATTGTTAGGAAAACAAGAAGACCAAGCCAAACAATTTGGACCATGTAACCAAACATCAGAGGAAACCATCTGTTCAGCATACACCCCACTAGGAACCATATAAGCAGGATTGTCTTTTTCAGGGCAATGGTGCCAATAACTAGGAGTAGTTAAAGACTGAATTTCTACTACCCTGTTATGTACAAACATTTTCCATCTACGAGGATTTCCTTTTATCCATGACATGGCTACTTGGGAGTCAGTCCAACAGTAGTATGACTAATTTTCAGATAATTGAAGGGCATATTTGGAAAATGATAAAAGCCTTGCACAAAGTAATGCGCCCAACAACTCTAAGCGAGGTAATGTAGCTCTTTTCATAGGAGCTACCTTGGCCCGAGCAACAATTAGGGACACTTCATAATAGTCATTTTGGAGGGAAATCCTCAAATAATTACAAGCCCCATACCCCTTTTCAGATGCATCACAAAACCCATGAAGCTTCATATATGACAAGGATCTCCAAGGAGAACATGTAATGTAACACCGAGGTATTCTCCTATATGATAAAACTTCAATACCCTTGATCCACCTTTGAAACTGAGATTGTAACTCTAATGATAATTCCTCATCCAAGTCAAATCCAAGTCTCCATATTTCTCGAAAGAGAATTTTTTCAAACAAAACAAAGGGGCTAATCACACCAAGTGGATCAAAAAGTTTAGCTATGATGCTTAGGACAGCTCGTTTTAGACACTGTTTTATAATGAACACCTAAATCAAGACCCTCAAAAGAAAAACAGTCCAGAAAGGATAACCATTGCACACCAATTATCTTTGTTGCAGCATTTTTATCTTGTATGTCAAAATTCTGATTAAACTTATTTACCATATTCTTACTATTTGAGGTCCATTTAGACAAAGACATACCAGCCCTAGATAAAATATCACGAGCCTCTTCAAAGCGGGTAAAGGCCTCCTCGGTGCTATCAGCCCCAGATAACCAATCATCAACATACAAATTATCCCTTAATTCCTCAACAGCAGGTGAACTAGGAAAACATTTAAGATGATATTTGATAGTAGTGTTTAACAAAAAGGGACTACTTTTATTCCCAAAAGGGACAAGAACAAATATCATGACTCTAACTTTGTCTTGAGTTTTCAAAAGAAATAGATGTACATCCTGATCCTGTCTTTGGACAATAATTTGTAAAAATGCTTTTGTAATATCAACAGTAAGGGCTACTTTCCAGCATCTAAAACGCATATGAATTTCTTGGAATATGAGGAGGGACAGATTCAAGACAATCGTTTAGTGACACACCATTATAGATTGCTGCAGAGGCATCAAATACAGGTCTAACTTTGGTAGACACACTACTCTCGCGAACAACTGGACGGTGTGGAATGTAATATATAGGATAAGAACTAACAAGTTCAAAGGAGGGCACCTCCTCATTAATTCCTTACTTTTCATAATTTGAAAAAAACATCATGATGCAGTTGCTGCAAGTCAGGATCTCTCATCAACCTACGATCAAGACACTCCAATCACTGAATTGCAAGACCCTAATTACTTCTAAGACTATTCCTTGCAACATTTGACTTCCAAGGTAAAGATACTTGATACCTACCCTCAATAACATTCACAGTTCTCTCAAAATTTTCCATTTCAGTAGAAGAAGAATCAACATCCACAACCAGTTCATCAGCACTAATTCCCACAAACTCGAGAGTCCAAAAGTTTTGTAATTCAAAGTCAAAAATTCTTTCAAGACATAGCATTTGAGAAGCAACAAAATTCTTATTAGAGAGGACAATCCAACACCCAGAAAGTACCCATCCAAACAGACTCCTGATGAACCTATTGAGGAATCATAAATTTCCAAAGAGCATCAAGTCCAATCTGAATATCAACCTTAATTTGACAATCAGTCTCATAATTATCAGCAAGATGAGATGAGGGAAGAGACAAAAAATTATTTAGAAACACAGGGTCTTATAAATGGAGCACATATTGTTGGAATTTCAACTATTACTAGCGAGTGATCAACACCTTTACAATCTAACAATTTTACATTATACAAATGATAATAATTACTTTTGGGAGACTTGCCACCACCAAATGCAGTATAAGACATATGTTGAGAAGAAATCCATTTTGGTTTAATTTTTCTAACAAGATCACTGGAAATATACTGATGATTAATGATGATATTCTCCCTTGATGGCAACTGGACCTTCCCTTTTTGGCTACCAGGTGGGGTTGTACCAATCTGTAAAGATAGTAGAAAACATAAGTGTTCATCTGAGAATTATTAGTTTACATCGACCAATATTCTTAAAATGGCTCTGGATAGATTGAGAAATTGGTTCTCAACCTCATGAACTCATGAACTCCTGTTTTGGTGGTGAAAGAGACTTATTACATAGTTATCTGGGTGGAGGGTATTGATTGATGGTATTCAGTAGACTGTCCATGTAGTTGTTTGTTGGTAGTCTGATTATGGAACTAGCAACATGTAGGACATTGGATTTATGCTGGATGTTGCGGGGGCACCAGTTTTCCTTTGAATTCTTGAAAAGGCATCTCATTCGAGGATGTAGTGGAGCAGTGGTTGTGGTGAGGCTACCTGGCAGAATGTGCACTCCCTGATGATATCCTCCACTATTTGCCAGGTGCACTTGTACCCGAGTCTCAGATGGTACACATTGACCGCCCTGCTTCGTTGGAGGCTCTTGGGCATGTTGAGTTGCTGAAGATTGGTGGTGGCTTTGTACCACCAGGTGGAGGGGGAGCCAATGTCCATGCATTGGTTGTGTCTAGTTATTAAGTCGTTAATGAGTGACTTGGTGGCTTTGGTTTTTATTTGTTGAATCCCAGGAGGCAGAGATATTTGGATTTCTGCTCTAAGAGTGGCTTGTTTGGCCGCTTGATCAGCTTCTTCATTTCCCTTGATGTCGACATGGCTTGGAATCCAGGCAAGAGTGATGGCTTTTCCGAGGCTGATTGTCCTGTGGTAGTGGCTGAGAATGGTGCTGATGAAGCGTACATTGTCTCTGAGGAGTGGCTTCTTGATGGCATGTAGTGCGCCTTTAGAGTCAGAGAGAATTAGGGCATGGTCAGCTCCTTGCTGGGTGAAGAACTTGAGGGCGTTTGCTATGGCAACAAGCTCAGTCTGGAGCGACGAGCAGGAGTTTGACAGTCTCCAGAATAGGACATGGTTTCCAGTGGTGAAGGCGGCGACTGAGGCTGAAGTTTCTTGACATACTGAGCCGTCAGTGTAGAAGACTTGAGAGTTCGGCCTGCTCCAGCTCTGAATTTTGTCCTTGTATATGTGTTTAAGGACAAGCGGGTTTACTAATCTTTTGGGGTTGTCAGGGAGCTCGATCTTTATGTTAAGTGGTTGGTCATTCCATGGGTGTGGGCATCGCTATTCAGGAAGCGGAGTTTCCTGTAACTTGGCTAGGATGTCCTCCCTGACTGGCAGCGCTTCCTAGCCAGTGCAGACTTGGCTGCCAAGTTTCTAGGATGGTGGTCGGGTTGGCAATTGAGGGCTAGCCGGAGATTTGTGCCAGCGTGGCAGGTATGTTTGGCAGTGTGGTTTTGGCCACAAAGAGGGCTAGTTTCTGCTGAGCTTTAAGTTTGAGTGGCATGAGGCCGGATTCCATATGGATGTTTTCTCTCTTGGTCCACATGGGGGCTCCTAGAATGGTACGCATAGCATTATTTTGTATGACTTCTATCTTGTCCCATTGCTAGTTATTTAGTAGCCAGAGTGTGGGACAGGCATAGTCTATGAGGCTGTGTATGGCTGGTTCATAGAAGGTTTTGAGGACACTGAAGGATGCACCGTCGTAGAGGCCCGACACCTGATGAAGGACCGTTTGTCGCTGGCTGTATTTGTCGCTCAAGTGTCGAATTTCAGGTCCAAAGGTTAGTCTGCCGTCGATTTATACACCCAGGTATGGGTGTTTAATAACCCAGTCCACAGGCTCGTTTCCTATGACCAGGCTAGTGTTTGGTTCAGCTGGTGGATTGGGAGGGCCTTGGTCTTACGGGTGTTGATTTTAACTCCGAGGGAGATGGAGGCTCGGTGAATCTTGGTGAGGCAGTGCTGGGTCTTGTTGGAGCTTCTGTCGCCTATTGCAATGAGGGCAAAGTCGTCTGCATAATTGAAGAGTTTGGCTCCATGTGGTAGTGCAATGTCCATGAGTTTTTCCATGAGACAATTAAAGAAGAAGGGGCTTAGGATTCCACCTTGTCCCATTTTCGTGGTTTTTGTGGGTGGAGTAGTGCCCTTCTACTTTGACTTGAGCACAATGGTTTTGTAGGCTCTGCTTGATCCATGAGAGCAGGTTTCCTTTGATCTGTTTCGCGATGAGAGCTGAGAGTATCGCCGGCACATTGGCTAGTTCAAAGGCTTTCTCTAGGTCTAGGAAAACGATGTATCCACGGCAGTTGTTGAAATATAATAGCATGGAGGCTATGCATTCTGAGGTGCCTAAACCAGGCTGGTAGGCAAACATGTTTTTTGGGAAGGGTGGGCATTTCCAGTGAACTCGGTTGAGTACCATCTTTTCTGCCATCTTGCTCAGGCAGCTCAGGAGGAGATGGGGTGAGGGTTGTCAGGGTCCTGTGGTGTTGGGATAGTCATAGTCAGGTTTATTACCAAATATCTAGTATACATACATGAAATAGTATGTACATTATATTCAGAGGCACTAGCCTGCTGAACAAGAGCTCCTTTGGCAGGCAGTTTAATATACATTTCACATAATTTAAAGTATGACGGCTATAGTTAACAAAAGCTCCAATATAACGAACTCATACTTATCTTGTAATAAAACAAAACAGTAGCCTGACCTTAACCTGGACATAATGATGCACCAATACTATATTAATTATTAATCAACAGCTGCTTGATTTTGCCTGGTAAATAAATGCTGTTTGAGTTTCTTTTTAAATAAAGTTGTGCCAATTATTGTTTTTAAATCTTCTGGTAATGCATTCCAACATTTTGGGCCAAAACAGTGAATAGAAAATTTGTACAAGGTTGTTCTCGGCTGTGGACATATCAAATTTTTATTGTTACCTCTGGTTCCATGGTTGTGTTGAATAAATCAAAATAATTTTCTGTTATCATTAACATCACTATGTATAATAATAAGACAGAAATATTGTATCAAGTAATTAAATTTAATCAAGTTTAGCTCCTTGAATAAAGAGGAAGTTGAGTCATATTTTCCACTATATGTAATAGTTCTGGTCAGTCTTTTCTGAGTTGCAAATACATCCCTTACAATTGACGGCCAAGTGCAACCCCAGATGGACAAACAGTATATAATATGAGGATAACACATGGAATAGTATATGCTTTTTAAGGCCTCATTTGTTAGGTTATGGTTATGGGCTGAATGTCTGCTCTGTTCCATGAGGCTGGTCTGATTTTTCGTGTATGCTGAATTGATCAGAGAAAGCAGAGCAAGCTCCCCTTGGGGCAGCATATTTTGAACCATCACGTATGTGATTCTATCAGCATCTGGGGCTGTGTTCTTAAAGCTTTTGTTTACTCTTTGTAGCTCAGTCAGAGAGAAGGGGGCATCTGTTTGGTCTTCACTGTTGATGGCCTCTTCTATTTCTTCCCATCTTGCCATGGTGAGGTCCTGAAGAGTTGTTCTGGTGGCGATGGGGAGCTGGTTGGAGCTGGCTCTTTCCGCAAATTTGACGGAGAGTTCTTCTGCTGCCTTGCAAGGATCCCTTTGGGGGATTGTTTTAGGTTTTCCTTTAGCAAAGGAGTTTATGCTCCTCCACATTTGGCCCACAGAGGTGTGAGCATGTTCTGTGACTGCCTGGAGGGTGCGGTAAGAGTCTTCAGTGCGACGTTTTCTGTCATTTTCCGGATGGCGTTGAGCCAGTGATTGAGTTCTTTAATTCTTTCACAGTAGTACCATCTGTCACAAATGAGTGGTGTGTTGTGGCATACAGAGGGAGATGGAAGAGTTTGCTGCAGCTTGCAGGGCATTGAGTAGCTCGGACTCAGCTTGGTCAATGTCTCTGGATGGTGTGTAGGCTGAAAACCAATTGCTGAGATGCTTTTGGAATCGGCCCCAGTCGACCTTCTTGAAATTCCATTGAGGGGGAGGAGCAGTGATTTAGAAGATTTCAGAAATTGGCTGCGAGAGATGAAACCCGTTGTGGTCGCTTGTGACCAGGGGATGAACTCTCCATGTGGCGTCTTGCCTTAGGGAGTTGGAGATAAAGGTGAGGTCCAGTATTCCATCTCTGTCATGAGTTGGCTCAAGATTGTTAAGAAGGGTGACACCTTGGTCGTCCAGCAGGCTCATGATTTGTCTGCCTGCAGCACAGGGGCGCTCATACCTGAAACTTGGATGGTGCGCGTTGAAGTCGCCGCCTATTACCAAGTCACGATGGCCGGCTAACCTGAAGAGGGTAGTCAGGTCTAAGCCACAATCGTGTTGTCCGTAAATGTTGTACAGATCTTTATAGCTGCTCTGAAGTTTGATGTTAACAGCGAGGATGTGGACATCATCGCCGCAGAAGACTGGTCGGGTAATTTCCTTGGCTAACAAGTTTTTCTTGATGAAGGTGGCGCTGCCTCTGTTCTCCCCTAGAGACCAGTGCTTGTAGAATCCTTTGTATCCTGAGATTTTTGGAGTTTTTGCTCTGTGCACAGGGTTTCTTGAACCATGATGACATCTATGTTGTCAGCCTTGGCAATGCCTTCCAGGTGTTGTACCTTGTGTCGGAGACCCTGGGCGTTCCAGTGTAGGATCCCGAGGCTGGACATCTCGATGACTTAGGGAGGTGGAGGTGGTAGGAGTGGTGGTGTGTTGAGGCTGGTGGTGGTTCCTGGCGACGAGGGCTTGGGCGACGACAGAATGGGCTACTTCCATGACTTGATTGTAGGCATCTTGAGGAGAGGCATTGGTTGCGAGGCGTCGAACGGCTGCCAGAATGGCCTGAGTAATAAGGGTGGTGAGCTCATCAACTGTGAAGAGGGTTTGTTGTTGGGAGGAGGAGGCAGAGGAAGGTGTCTGGATAGTCTGTTGCGGTGTGGGTGTATAAGATTTAAGTCTGGGGTCCTGGGACCTGGTGTGGTGAGTAGGTGTGTGTGTGTGATCTGAGTGTTGCATGTGACTGTATTGCATGTTTGAGTGTTGCATGGGGTGATGTTGGTGTGAGTGTTGTGTGAGGGGATGGTGGGAGTGTGAGTGTTGTATGGGGGGATGGTAGGAGTGTGAGTGGATGGAGTTGGTGTAGGGGTGGGAGCTGTAGGGGGTGTGATCAGGAGCCGGGTTAGTGTTATGTGATGGGTTTTGAGTGGGGAGATTGGGTCTGGGTGGGGCAGGAAGGGGCCTTTACCAAGGATTGGAGGTGGGGGGAGGGGCAGGGGCGAAGTTGGAGGTGGTTTGGTTAAAGACAGGAGCAGAGGGAGGGACTCTTCAAGGAATCCTCTTCAGCCTTTCTAGGCAGCGGTTGTTCCATGCATGATGATTTCCTTTACAGTTTGGGCACTTGGCAACTGTTGCTTCTTTGGCCTTAAATTTGTTGAGGCAGCAGTCAGTGGAATGTCCCCCACTGCATATTGCACATCTCTCTGGAGATGGCAAGTGTTTCTATGGTGCCCAATTCTTTGGCAACAGAAACATCTCAGTGGTTCTGAATTGTAGTCTCTTAAGTTGAATCTACCCCAGATGCCGAGGTTTTCTTGAGCAGGGGATGGACCACAGATGTGGACCAGAACTTGCTTCTAGGAGCAACGTGAGGTGGCAGTTATATGTGTTTGCTTGGATAGTGGGTCAATTGACCAAGCAACAGGGACACCAGTAAGGATATATTTCCTTATTTTTTGAGCGGGGTTAATCTCTGCCAAGTGAGGTGAGTTGAGGTTGCGGATCTTCTTTGCGACTTCTACAGAGGATGGGTGGATGATAAATTCACCCTGTACATTAGGCTTGATTTTGCAGCCAAACTCGGTGAGCTGGTCTTCCAACTCTCTAATTTGGTATATGCCTCTTTAGTGGAAGGAGCCTGGACTTTAAACTTAGAGATGGGCTCTCTAATGGCATCGGCCTTTGGGGCTGGGGAGGGAACTGGGACAGCAGCCCTCTCTTGGCTGCTGCCAGAGGCCGTCCTTGGCCCCTTCTTCCCCACAACCGTCCACCCCTCTTGAGGAGGGTCGAGTTCCATTCCCCCTCTGGGGTGGACCAGGAGAAGCAGTAGAAGCCATGACTAATGACTAGTCATGGATATACACAGATTTCACTAAGTATATTATATCACTTGCACTGTTTACTTGTCAAATTTGTTAAAAGAAAATATAAGGGCTTTGTGGCTGGAACACTTCAGTTAATTGGAACACTACAACACTTGTTTTATCACCAAAAACATTCTTCTATCTTTCTTCTCAACTCTCGTGAGACAGAGGAAGGCAAGCAGAAAATAAACAATGGATCACCTCGGCTATGAGGCACACTACAAAGTATGCTCATTACCAAAGTGGTCTTTTTATTTCTCTTCCCTGCTCTCGTAAAGAAGGGAAAAGCAAACTGAAAAACAGTGCAAAATGAAAACATGAATACTTTCTATACAGTTATGGAACACACAATAACGTGTGTTCAACTAAACCAAAACAAAACAAAAGCACAAAAACAAAACAAAACAAAGGCAATAGTTCTGTTTCTTTCTCTGGCTCTCGTGAGAGAGGAAGAAAAGAAAACAGAGATACTTAGGTTCGTTTTTTCTTTGTAGAAACTTCCAACTTCAGATCAGGGAAAGTAGTGGAGAAGGAGGAAATCTTCTTCAACTGGTGGGAAGAGTATGCTTCAACTACTTATCACAAAAGAGATAAAAACAAAGTAGAAACTTGAACACTTTCTATTTCTCTTTCTCTTCCCAACTCTCGTAAAAAAGAGAGAAGAGCAGGGAGAAATATTTAGAGTCATAGAACACACAAAATAACTTGTTTTCAACTAAAATAGAAATGGAAACAAAAAACAAAACAAAAACAATCGTTGTGTGTCTTTCTTTGGCTTTCGTGAAAGAGAAAGAAAGAGAACGACATACTTAGGCTTTTTTTTTTTTGTAGAAACTTAGTCGGTTTCAACTGCTGGCAGAGAGGATAGGAGGAAGTCCTATCGCTACTGGCTGGAGCTGTAACCAGACTGAGGAAGTATAGTATCTATCAGATCCAGAATCAAAAAGCAAGGTAGCTTCAAAATATAAACCATTTTCACCATACACATTAACCTTAGCAGTTTGCAAAACAGTACATATTTGATCTAAAAGATTTGGGTTACTTTAGGCTACACCTACATAATGTTCTGAGGAAAAAAAAATTATATTACCATAATTATTTGAATAAGAAACATCAATGGCATGAAAAACATTATTCACATTAACCTTATCTGTGGAATGAGATACATTACGAGAATTACCTGTAGAAATGAGAGTGATTTCAATCAACAAAGAATATTGTGATTACCCTTACATTTTGAGCACTTAGCCTTATAATCTCTTGAAATATGACACTTATTTAGGCATCTAAAGCACAATCCATAAGAGCGGATTTTTTCTTCACGTTCGTTTAATGGAAGTTTTGTTACATCCCAACATTTTTAAGACTTATGATATTTGTTACAAAAATTACATATAGACCTACTAAAACCTACATCAGAAGATATATGTAAAGCTGAAGCAGTAGCCACTTTTCTTTTCTCATAATCAATACTGCGGCTAACTGTTTTACCTGTGGAAACATTTGTAAAGGTTTCTGACCGTTCACGGCATTCTATTTCCTTTTGCAAGAAATCAAGTAACTAATCTAAATCGCTTTCGTGGCCTGATCCTTCTCTAGACCACTCCATTCGAATGTCATGTGGTAAACGAGATAAACTAACTGGGGTTAAAAATACCCCATACTGATCACCAGTAACTCCTTGAGTCTTTAGGCTACGTATGTGTGTCAGTAACTCATCTTGCAATTTCCACAATGATGAAACTCCTTGATTTCTACCAGACATGCTTACATTTAAAAGAGCTTGAATATGTGCAAAAATAATAAGTTTTGGTTTACCAAACCTATTTTCAACATATCACATGCAACAGTATAATTTTTGGCAGTCAGAGTTAACCCTTGAATCACTGACTTGGCTTCACCTTCAAGAACTGACAGTAGATAACTGAATTTATTTATAACTGGTAAATTAGTGTCATCAACTAAAGCTACAAAATGGTCCCAAAAGGACTGCCATTCAGTCAAGTCACCATGAAATTTTGGTAACTCAAGTTTTGGTAATCGTACACTTTCAGGAGAACTAGATTTATTTGAAGATCCACCAGAATCACTTCCTTAGGATGTCTGCTTATCTGACTGCTCTTCCTTGAACATTTCTGCCAAAAGTTGGGCAGCATTTACTCTTCACTGCCTAGCCTCATGACGTAGATGAAAGGCTAAGTTAATTTCTTTATCCCGCTTTTCAGAATCATCAATTTTCAACTTATAAGTGCTTTGGACGTCATCTAGAGTTGACATACGCTTATCAAATTCATCAAGTGCATTTTCTAATTTAATGCAAGATAAATCAGACTTAGGCTTATCCAACATAGCCTTTAAAACCCTCGAGGTCCGAGTAGCCCACCCACGAGCAGACACCCGGCTTTTCTCCAACTTTTCAAGACAGGCAGTATTTTGACAAATCACTTTTCTCGGGAATAATACTATAGTCCAACCAATTGTCGGGTCTGGGCACCATTACATGATGAATATAAACACTGACATCAGCATACAAAATATATAAAGGCCACAGATAATAGGAGAATCAGATGCCGATGTCCTTTCAAAACGGAATGTTTTATTCGATCATATCCAAGCAAAAAGTTGGCACAAAGAGACAATAAATAAACAGGTCGCTGAAAGGTTAGCAAAATTTGCGCCATATTGGTCACCACAATCTTCATTCATAAATAAATGTTGTTGTTTTTTTTTACCAATAAATGAACAATACAGAAAATAATAATTGTAACAATAAATTTAGTAAAGAAAATAGTTAATAATATGAAATAGTAGAAGACACAATATCCCATATTACAGAGCACTGAGTAAGTCTATCTTTGAGTGACTTATTTTTACAATCAATATAATTGAAAGTCTCAAATAAAGTCGTTACCAAGGAGTGGCTTAGGCATATCATCAGCAATAAATGTCCAAGTGAATGGAAGGGGTAAGTGTGGAATCATTATGCTCTGCTCAATTTCACCATAAACTGAGATTGGCATACCTGTAGCTGTCGAAAGAGTGACGAATGTTGGTCATAGCATAGTCTTTGGTACTTATTGAGGTAATATACAGGTGCCTAAAATATAATAGACAAGTTTGTTTAAAGAAATCTGCATCAACTGCCATCCCAGGTAATGCATAATTAGAAAGCTGATATTAGTTTTGCACTGCAACAGCAACAAGCATTATAGCATCATCTTATGATCTCTACAATAAGTCATTGAAATATATTAGCCTTAAGATTATAATAAGGCATTACCTAATATGTGCAATCTTCAAATACACGTTTATTAGTAAAAGTAACACTGGTCGGAATTCATGGTGACTTTCCATTCTAGCATGAAGGCGGGAAGTAGACAGAAGTAAAATAAATGTCATCCCCTGCATTATTACAGAAAGCAGAATTAACAAGAACAATAAAGAATAAGGGAAAAGTTTTGATTCTCAATTATTTTCAATACATACCAACCCTTCCCCCTTAGGCTTATAAATTCCTTAGACATGTTCAATCAGTCGATCAGGTTTCTTAATCTTTCTGGTGGACCTCCTCAAGACATCACTAGAGTTACTTTTTGTAAGGGCAACATTATCATCAGCATTAGTTTAAACAGAACTGGTGTTACATCCACCAAGGTTAACAATATTATTAGGACTTCTTTCCTTAATAGAATCATCATTAGAAGTAAAATACAAAGGACATTTGGATATTACAGGCATCATGTCTTTAGGAGGTAAAGCTTTATAAACTTCACCAGAATTATACAGTTTCCTTTCAAATAGTTGTGATAAATGATGTTTCCAAATTAAATTATCATTAACATTCTCAGAAGCTAAATAAATTCTTTTGCCAAGAACTTTCACAACTTTTATTTCAACCCACTCTGGGCCTCTAGCAAAATTCTTTGCATATACTGCATCACCCACTTTTAATTTTGAATCACGACAATCAAATTTTTCTTGCTGCTTGGGCAAAACAATATCTAAGGGGCCCTCAAATTTCCTGCCAAGGATCAATTCTGCAGGAGAGCAGCCTGTAGATGACTGTACTGCACGGTTATAAGAATACATAAATTTTGAAATTCTTGTTTGAGAACTGCTCCTACTCCCATAGGACTTGCATCTACTTCTAATATCAACATAGCTTTAGGATTAAAATTATCTAGAATATTAGCATTTGCAAGAGCTGCTTTGAAACCATTAAAAGCTTTTTCATGTACAGCTGACCAATTAAACTTAACATTTTTCTGTGTTCAATTATACAATGGGCATAAAATAGTACTAACTTGAATATTGGGTATAAAACCCATATATTCTATAAATACATAATATTCCAGGAAAGATTTAATGAAACGTCCTTCAACCTTTTTGCTTACTTTATTCTCAAGACGCCGAAAGGCAACAATAGAAAATGAAAAATTTTTAATCATCATACCATAACAGCAAACGGTATATTCAATGGTACACTCACCTAATTAAATTATCATTTTATATTTATTATAATGTTAAAACATTGTCTTCTTGTAGACCATATCAATAAAAGATTATTTTTTTATAGAGGATGTATAAATAATATATCTTGAACACTCCTTTTCAGACTTAATACAAAATCATTCCAATACTACATTCTGTAAGAACGTAGTCTCCGTGGCAAAATGGTAGCATCCGCGACTCTGAGGCAGCAGGTCGAGGGTTCGCGCCCCGTCACGGACTGAGGTTAGTAAGGGCATACACTCAGGGTAACGACTGCATCTGCCAAAACAAGAACTTCGCAAGAAAGCAACCGTCCTAGCCCTTAGTAGAAAAGGGAGTTCGTGACATAAAACCGAATCCTACTACATTCTGTAAGAACAAAAACAAAATTTAACAAATCATTTAGATTTCATACATCCTCAACATTTTTCTAAACTTTTTAATCTTATCATGATTCAAAGCTTTAGTAAATGCATCAGCAATCATATAGTTTGTTACAACCCAAAACCAGCTTGTTACCCCATTTTAACTACCAATAACTCAACTCAAACAATCAGCGTTTATTTCAACCAATTAGCATTCACTTCACCTCGAACAGCCAATCATAATGAAGTTTCTGGCCTTACCCTCGACCCTACTTTGGCTGACCATCTTAGTCCTAAGACCTCCCCACTGTCCAAGGTTTTAAATACCCATTTAAGAACGCCGGCAGACAGAGTACAGTTCCTATCCAGCGATCGTCGCCACATACCAGGAGTATTTTCCCCGTACCGGCTATTTAGTTCTACCACCTGGAGCACCTTGGGTTTTCTATTGTATATTCGTAATTGTGTATTAGTTTATTGCTCTCCTCCCAGGTTCCATTTCACTTTTGATATCAGTTAAAAGTTATATTAATTATCATTATTATTTCCTTGTTAGTTTTTGTCTGTTTTTGTTAATGTGTAGGTGTATATTAAGTATTAATGTTGTTAGGTCTGATTTTGTTAATCTGTAGGTTTATATTAATTATTATGTTCATTATTAATGTATTTATGTCTGTTTTGTTAATCTGTAGGTTTGTAAAATCTCAGATTATAATTACTATTGTATTAGGTGAGATTGATATTACAATTGTTATAAATTGTTCACCTTATTTCCATGCCCTTCACTATTTCGAGCCAAATTACGAGCCATTTAGCCATTGCCACATGGTCATATATTAGCCCTGGGTTTCGGGCATGAAAAACTTGAATTTGGTATTTACCAATCAGACCTGGGTGTAATATATTGGTGACCTTGCCAGGATCCTTGCTCAAAGTAAAGTAGTTTACATTAACTTTTCCCTTTTTCACGTATTAACAATTGTATTATGATTTCAGGAAAGTGAACAGTGAATTCTTGAGTTTTTATTTTTGTGAAACAAATATTTTTGTGTTTGTAATTATTGTCTGTGTCTTTTGTTATAAGAAGTACAAATCGTAACAACCGTAACAAGTGTGTGATGATCGTTGGTCATTAGTGTATACTCGTTATCTTGCGTGGTAGCCGCAAAGTAAACTCTAATTTGAACGTAGGGTGATGGTAGTTTTCTGTACGTTGTTCCAAGACTCGCTAACTTTGTTAACCTAATTAATCTCATGAATCAATATTGAATGGCTCGTTAGGTTTTTTTCAAGAATCATCAGTTAAATTTTTCGGAGTGCTTTATATTTTCAAGTCTCTTTATTCAAGTATCACTCAAGCTAGTTTCTAGTAACTCTACCTAACAAGTCGGTAATACTCTAGTGTCGAAGTATTTGGGCATAGTAAAGCATAGATTCCGGGGTCGTGCTTGACTATCGCTACTGTATTTCCCCAGAGCCGCCTCGCTTCATTTTTCCTAAAGTTTTGATTTGATAAATAATTTTTCTTGAAGTCTCCCTCTTGGGATCAAGTAAGTGACATTAGAAAATACGATTGGTTAAAGATTGCTGAACATTATAAAATTGCTCTTCCAACTCACCCTTCAAAGGTAAATAAGAAAAATGTTAAGGAACTTGTTTTGAAACGTTTAATGAAACAAGGTGTTCTTTAAATAGTTGCAGAATATGTTTCATTACCTGAGGATACCGAGGAAGATTCCGATCCAGACGAGATTCCTAAGTCCAAGAAAATTGAAGTAGCTCGTATTGCTAATGCTACTCCGTAAGTTGACCACTCTTCTTCGCTCAAGTTAGAGAAGTATAGATTAGAACTTCAGTATAAAATGGAAGTAGAATCGAAAATATTGGAAGTAGAAATGAAAGAAAGGGAATTAAAATTAAAATTAGTTGTAGAAACGAAAAAATTAGATGTAGAAAGAGAATTAAAATTGAAAGAGTTGGAACAGGTTGGTAAGCATAGGGATTTAGAACTATCTATAAAGGAGAAAGAGGTATCTTTCAACTTTTCCACAGTTTCTTCTATGGTACCAATATTTGACGAAGGAGACATTGATGGGTCCTTTAAATTGTTTGAGAATATCGCTAATAAACAGAAGTGGCCAAAAGAAGAGTGGATGAATATTGTAGGTCCTAAATTGTTGGGAAAGTCTCTGAGAGTCTATAGTAATTTGGATGGAACGGAAGACTAGGATATAGGCAGAAATTTAGGAATATGACTAAAGCTTAGTATCAAACCTATGTAGAATTTGCCACCGAGAAAATGCGACAGTTCAAAAGGTGGTTAGTCCTTAAATGTCACTACATATTCCGAACTCGTGAATGTAATAGTCTTGGAGGAATGGAAGAATAAAATACCATATCCTATACTTAAACATGTAGAGGAGAGCAATATAACAGAGCTTCTTAAGGTGGCAGAATTGGCAGATGCTCAGGCCTTACGGTTGGAATCCTGGAATGTGTGTGGGGTGGATCGTGGTGTTTTTGTAAAATCTACCTCTCGTGATCCCCAAAGTAGATTGAGTGATGGGCAGAGAGAAAATAAGTCAAATTTAAACCAGCTAGTTTGTGCTTATTGCAAGAAAGGAGGACATACCATTGCACAGTGTAAACATCCATGGTGCCAAGTTTTAAAGAAGGGTTTTATGGCTACAGATTCCAATACTAAACTTGTTGCTTCTAATTCTTACTCCTCTCAGACCAGTATGTTCAATGCATTTACTTTCATGGGTCATGTCACGCTTAGCCCGAAGGGTCGGGCATTCCCCATAGCTATTCTTAGAGATACTGGGGCTGCTCAGTCCATTTTAGGCCATGATGCTATTCCTAATCTGAGTCATAAGTTAACAGGAGAGAAGGTTCTACTGTCAGATTTAATGTCTCATATGTCATATCCTCTTACACGAGTTTATCTTGAGTGCCCACTGTTCAAATCAAATGCAAAAGTAGCTGTAAAATATGGTAAATTGCCTGTTCAAGGAGTTCAGCTGTTATTGGGAACGATCTCGCTGGAACTCTTACCGTACCTAAAATTACTACTGTTTATAATCCTCTTCCAAGTATTCTTGATGAATCCCCTGATCTTTTTCCTTCTTGTGCTGTAACAAGGGCTCAAGCTAAACTCGCTGTGTCTAAATCATCTAATACATTGTCACCATTGCCTTCTCCTAAAGTTCAGGAGGATCTCCTGAACCAGCCATTGTCTAAAGAAGAACTAATACAAGCACAGAGTTCTGATCCTTCATTGGCAGTGATACGACATGTTGCTGTAGATCATGATGATCTTGATACATTGCCTGCTTTCTATTATAGTGATGGTGTTCTTATGAGAGCATATTGACCCCCTTCTCTGTCTAAAAAGGATTCATGGTCTGAGACTCACCAAGTAGTACTTCCTACTTCAGTACGACATTCTGTCTTGAAATTGGCACATGATGGTTTTGCTGGGCATTTGGGTATTCAGAAGACATATAAAAAGTTACTGTCACATTTCTATTGGCCTGGAATTATGAAGGGTGTCACTCAATTCATTAAGACTTGCCGCATTTGTCAACTCACTGGAAACGTTAATCAGCCTATTCCCCCTGCTCCTCTTTTTTCCATTCCAAGTGTTCATGAAACTTTCGAGAAAACTGTTATAGACTGTGTCGGGCCTCTCCCTAAGACTAAAAAAGGTAATGAGTACTTACTGTTATGGACTCTGCCACTAGCTATCCAGATGCTTTCCCTCTAAAAAATATCACTGCTAAGTCCGTTCTGAAACCACTTTTGAGTACATTTACCTCCAAAGGCATCCCAAAAGAAATTCAGTCTGATCAGGGTACGAATTTTACAAGTCAAACTTTTCAGCAGATCTTAACTGAATTGGGAGTCACCCATGTAACTTCATCTGCCTATCACTCACAGTCTCAGGGGTGTCTGGAAAGATTTCACCAAACTTTAAAGCAGGTGTTGCGAAAATATTGTTTAATGAATAGCAAATGTTGGGATGAAGGAATAGATTGGCTACTTTTTGCATATAGAGAATCAATCCAAGAGTCTTTGGGAGTATCCCCTTTTGAACTAGTTTATGGCCGACCTCTTAGGGGACCCTTAATGGTCATCAAGGAGAAGTGGTTCTCTATAGCATCTAAAACTATTGCTATCCACAAATACTTGGAAGAACTTCAGAAGAAACTTCATAAAGTAAAAACTTTTGCTCTTGACAATTTAAGTCACAGTCAAGAGAAGTCCAAGGACCATTATGATAGGGAAGCCATTCCTAGATAGTTTGCCCCCGGGGACCATGTTTTAGTCTTTTTGCCCTCTCCTTGATCTCCCTTAAAAAAGAAATATTCAGGACCATATGCAATTCAGAAAAAGTTGAGTTCTCTAAACAATGTCATAGCAACACCTGATCATAGAAAGAAAACACAGTTGGTTCATGTGAATTTACTCAAACCTTTCTATTCCAGATCACCAGAGGTAGATGTCAGAACTGTTTCTTCAATTACAGTATGTGTGGCAGACACCAACCCTATGTCTGAGATGGGATTGGATGGTGAGAGTAGCCAACCTGTTGACTTACCCTATAACCAAGGCTCTCTCTCCAACACCAGTATATTACAGAATCTTAATGAATATTTTGGTGATCTTCATTCAAACCAGAAGGCAGACTTGGCTCAGCTGTTGCATCAAGTTCCCTCTGTTATTTCTGATTCTCCAGGATTGTATAATTATATCCACCATGACACAAAGTTGATTAGTTTATGTCAAACCCCTATTAGGCAAGCGCCATATAGATCACACCCCCATAAGAATGATATTATGAAGAAAGAAGTAGATTATCTATCAACTCATGGCTTAGCTGAACCAAGTATGTCTCCCTGGGCATCACCATGTATTTTAGTGCCAAAATCTGATGGACGTTCCCGACTTTGCACTGACTATAGAAAAGTAAATAATGTAACTATCAAAAACTCTTATCCCCTCCCCTTAATAGAAGACCTTTTAAATACTATTGGAAAATCACCAGTTTATTACAACCATTGATCTCACTAATCAGCATTATCGTATACCTCTTACAGAGAGTGCTAAAGAGATTTCCACATTTATCACCCAATTTGGTTTGTACCAATATAAAGATTTAGCATTTGGCATGACTAATGCACCTTCTACTTTTCAAAGGGTCATCAACCAAATCATCCAAGGACCGAAAGGAACTGCTGCTTATTTAGATGACATTGTAGTCGTAGCAGACACCTGGGAAGAACATTGCAATCGTTTACAAGCTCTAATGATGTGGCTACAAGCAGCTGGACTTATCATCAATCTACAGAAATCTGTCTTTGGATATGGGACCGTTACTTATCTTGATCATACCATTGGAAATGGAATGCTCCATCCTAAGGCAGCTAATGTGTTGGCCATCCTTGCATTTCCAACCCCTAACACCAGGAAAGAAGTTAGCATTTTTTTGGTATGGTGGGGTATTATCGAAGGTTCTGTGCCAATTTATCTACAGTGGCTGCACCCTTGACGAACCTCACCAGTTCCAAAGTGCCTTTTAAATGGACTCCTGAATGTGAAAAGGCTTTACAACATCTGAAACTGTTTCTAACGTCTCAGCCTGTTTTAAGAGCTCCTGACTTCAACCTTCCATTCCACCTCCAAATTAACGCAAGTGGTCTTGGAGTGGGAGCGGTACTTTTGCAAGCCGACCAAGAAACCAATGTACTGCACCCTGTGCCATATTATTTCTGCAAGATGAAGAAGCATCAACAATCATAGTCCACCATAGAAAAAAAGGCACTGGCTCTCATCCTTGCAATCAAAATGTTTGAGTGCCATCTTCAGGCATCGCCTCACTGTGTACAGATTTTCACGGACCAAAACTCACTGGCCTTTATCAACTCGACCAAGCTAGCAAATCAAAGGATTCTTAGGTGGTCCCTCCTACTTCAGACATACAATCTTCAAGTTCACCATATCAGAGGTGCGGAAAATATATTTGCTGATGCCTTATCAGGTGGATTTGAGGCGGATGATCCCACCTAATACTGTGAGCTGCTTGTTTGTGGTCGCCTTTCTTCAGTACCTCTTCTGGGCTCCCCTACAGAGGTTTTTGGTGTGGGGGTATGTTACAACCCAAAGCAACTTGTTACCCCTTTTTTAACTACCAATAACTCAACTCAAACAATCAGCGTTCATTTCAACCAGTCAGCATTCACTTCACCTCGAACAGCCAATCATAATAGAGTTTCTGGCCTTACCCTCAACCCTACTTTGGCTGACCATCTTAGTCCCAAGACCTCCCCACTGTCTGAGGTTTTAAATACCCATTTAAGAACGCCCGCAGACAGAGTACTGTTCCTATCCAGCGATCGTCACTACATACCAGGAGTATTTTCCCCGTACCGGCTATGTAGTTCTGCCACCTGGAGCACCTTGGGTTTTGTATTATATATTCGTTATTGTGTATTAATTTATTGCTCTCCTCCCAGGTTCCATTTCACTTTTGATATCAGTTAAAAGTTATATTAATTATAATTATTATTTCCTTGTTAGTTTTTGTCTGTTTTTGTTAATGTGTAGGTTTATATCAATTATTAATGTTTTTAGGTCTGTTTTTGTTAATCTGTAGGTTTATATTAATTATGATATTAATAATTTTTGTATTTATGTCTGTTTTATTAATCTGTAGGTTTGTAAAATCTCAGATTATAATTACTATTGTATTAGGTGAAATTGATATTACAATTGTTATAAATTGCTCACTTTATTTCCATGCCCTTCACTATTTCGAGCCAAATTACGAGTCATTTAGCCATTGCCACATGGTCATATATTAGCCCTTGGTTTCGGGCATGAAAAACTTGAATTTGGTAATTACCAATCAGACCTGGGTGTAATAAATTTGTTGGACAATATTCTAGGTGAATGACATTTTTATTACACTGATCACGTACAAAATGAAATTATATGTCAATATGCTTAGATCAATCATGAAATTGAGGATTATTTGACATAGCAATAGTAGACTGATTGTCTTTATGAATCAACATAGGACCTTCTGAAATAAATTTCATATGTTGCTAGCTTACGCTGGCTAGTACAGTGGTAACGCGCTGGCTTCGCATTCACGAGGTCGAAAGATCGGTCCCCGTCCAAGACCGAGAGTTTAAGCTGTTTACTGGCAGGAACTGCTGTGGGTGGACATCACAGTGGGGGGTTGGGGCTTGTCCTGGCTGACGAATACCCATTGTAAAATGGAAATAAAAGTTTATAAAAGTTTATATACTTTGCTTCTGCAGTTGAAATAGCTATACAACTTTGTTTTTTACTACTCCAACTTAAAACACCATTACTCAAATGAAATGAATAACCTGAAGTCGACTTACGATCTTCAAAATCACCTGCCCAATCGGCTTCACAGTGCCCAATAAACTTTTTAGATCCATAATTATTGTAAAGACAACCAAAATTCGGTGTACTTTTAAGATGTCTCATTATGCGTTTAACTGCTTTCCAATGCTGAATGGTTGGTTTAGAACAAAACCTGGAAATATTGCTCACAGCAAATGTAATATCAGGCATTGTTTTTTAAACTACCAACTGCTGACTGATATTACTCTTGATTACATAATATGCAATTTTCAGTAGCTCTACATAATTTTTGATTTGGGTTAACAGGTGTTTCCATTGGCTTTGCATTTTCCATGCCAAATTTGTTCAATACATTCTCAATGTAAAAAGGATGACCTAACCACACTTGACTTTTTGAGATATCCTGATTAACTTTTACTCATAAAAGATATGTAGGTTCACCAAGATCTTTCAGTTTATACTGCAAAGCAGGAAATTTTTTAATTTTCTCCATCATCCTATCAGACTTACATGCCAAAATTATATCATCAATATAGACTGCAATGATGAACAGCTCTCCTTCCAAATTACTATAAATACGAGGATCAGGTGATGTTTGGACAAAACCTAGGCTTTTCAAACAACCATCTAAAGAATTGTTCCAACACCTTGGAGACTGCTTTAAACCATAAATACTTTTCTTGAGTTTACATAATAAATTTTTTCTATCTTTCTCCACTAACCCATTGTGGTTGTTTCATATAAACTTCCTCAGTCAAGGTATCATTTAAAAATGCTGAGTTCATATCCATATGATGTAGTTTCATTCCTTTCTGAACTACTAAGGCTATAACTGTACAGATAGACTCAAACCTAACCACAGGACTGAATGTTTCATTATAATCTACAGTAAACTTTTGTGAATAACCTTGAGCAACGAGACGAGCCATGTACCCTTCAATGGAGCCATCACCTGCTATTTTTCTTTTAAATACTCTTTTACTATTAAGTGCTTCTCTACCTTCAGGGAGTTCGACCAAATCATATACATCATTTTCATATATTTAATTCATTTCTTGCTTCATAGCATAAATCCAACAGATTCCATCAGCACCCATTAATGCTTCTTTAACAGAAGTAGGTTCTGATGCTCTGCAAGGTGCAGCTGAAAACCACTCACCATACATATTTGGTGCTCTTTTCTCCCTTACAAAACGCCTTACTTCAGGATCAGGCTGTTCATATACTTCATCATTATTTTTCCAAAAACTACTACAATCTTCTGGATGAAGTATCTCAATGGTTGGAGTTTCATTTTTAACCTCAATTTCATCCTTCTCAACTCCACATTGTTCCTCATTAAATATTGCATCTCGGATGTATAGTATTTTCCTCTTAAGTGCTCTGGCAGGACTTCTATTCTTTCAATAACAGGCAGTTGATAATGCCTCTGCCCAAAATTTATGAGGCAACTTTGAATCTATCAACATAGCCCTAACTTGTTCTACAAGAGTCCTGTTCATCCTTTCACTCACCCCATTTTGTTCTGGAGTTTTTGAAATAGCATACTCATATTCATCTAATTAATTACTCAAATTCATTAGATGTATACTCACCTCCATTATCTGTAGTGTTTTAATTTTCTTACCAATCTGGTTTTCTATATAATTTTTCCATTCTCTGAATTTATAAAAAACTTCATATTTACCTTTAAGTATATACACCCATACGTAACGAGTGCATCATCAATAAATGTAAGAAAATATTCACCATTACCTAAAGATTTTTCATTCATTTTCCCACATATATCGCTATGAATTAAATTAAGAGGTTCTCTGACAAGTTTTTCATTTTTACAAGGGAAAGGAGTTTTCTTATATTTCCCTTTTATACAAGGTTCATAAAATTCTAGTTCTTTATCTACATCAAAATTTAAACCCGCTACAAGTTCATTTTTTTACCAAAAACTTTAATTTTTTTACACCTAAATGGCCATACTTCCTATGCCAAATATTTTCATTTCCTTTTAATTTGCATACAGTATTTACTTTATGTTCATAATAAATACATTTTAAATAATACAAAGTATCTTTCTTTTCAGATACAGTAATTAGGTTTTCACTGGCATCAAAAATCTTACACTCATCACCATGAAACTTAGTAAAATTGCCAAGTTTTGTAACTTTACACACAATAAGTAAATTATAAGATAATTTAGGTACATACAATACCTCAGATAATGTACACTTTTTAACCTTGCCATTTGGTAACAACAATTTTAAAGCTACTTTGCCAAAACCAACTGCATTTATATAATGCCCAACACCTAATGCCACAGAAATGGTTTGCCTATATTCTGTAAAAGAATTCTTATTATTACACATGTGGTATGTGGCACCAGAATCTACAATCTATGTGTCAATCATGACATCTTCTCCACAAGCTGAAATAGCATTGGTTTCAAGCAACCCCACACTGTCATCACTTCCAGCACTATTTGATTTTTCTTTAAATCTAGGCTTAGTGGGCCTAGAACCATTTATAAAAAACTTCCAATTCGTTTTAATATGCCCTGGTTTACCACAGTTATGACACTTAAAATATTCTTAGGCTTAGATTTCTTGGCACTGAAGGCTTTTCTTGTTTGACATTGACATTTGAGCTACCACTCTCTTTTGACAAATATTTTCTTTCCTCGTGAAGTAATCTTTCAATCACAGTTTCTAATACTGGTACTTTAGGACTAGCTTCCAGTGCTGTGACTAAAACATTATATGAATCTGGTACGCTAGCTAAAAGATAAACTACTCTATCCTCTTCACTAACAGAATCTCCAATAGCAGATAGTTATCAAATATTTCAGTCATAGTTTTTATATGATTTTGTACGGAACTGCCTTCTCTCAACCTTAAAGAAAATAATTTTCTACACAACTGCAATTTAATAGACCATGTATTTTTCTGGAACTGGTTACAAAGTTTATTCCAAACTTCTTGGGGATCTTTTGGATCACCAATCATATAAAGTAATTTTGTGTTAATGGCTAATACAATAATAGACAACGCTTTATTTCTCCTATATTTCCTGTAATTGGTAGTGTCTGATGAATCAGGGACAGTCTCAGTTCCCTCTACCAGGCCCCAAACATCTTTTCTATTGAGGGCCATTCTAACCTAAATTTTCCAGGTAGCATAATTAGCGCCATTCAGAGGCACAATGACACTTTTTAAATCGGTCATTTCAAAAATTAAAGGCACTTGAAGACTTCCCACATTTCACTAGGCTAGGCTAGTCATCTGAGTTACTTTACCATCGGAATCTAATTGTTAGCTTAGGGTACTGCCGGTTACCAGTAGGCTAAGAAATCATTCAGAACAGCTTCCTCAGATTTTTCCTTCATTTCTTCTTTTCTCGAACATCAACTATGAACCATGGATCCGCAGCAACCTGGGTCCATAACCTATTGGGTATAAAGCCCATATACTCTATAAATATATAGTAATCTAAGAAAGCTTTAATGAAAAGTCCTTCAGCCCTTTTTGACTACTTTATCCTCAAGATGCCAAAATAATAATAATATAATAAACTTTATTTCCATTTCATTATACAATGGGTATTCGTCAGCCGAGGCAAGCCCCAACCCCCCACTGTGGTGTCCAACCACAGCAGTTCCTGCCAGGAAACAGCTTAAACTCTCGGTCTTGGACGGGAACCGATCTTTCGACCTCGTGAATGCGAAGCCAGCGCGTTACCACTGTACTAGCCAGCAGGCTGCAGGCAACAATAGAAAAGGGGAAATTTGTAAAAATCATAACAGCAAACAATATAGTTCATGGTGCACTCATCTAATTAAAATTATTATTTTATATTTATTATAATGTGAAAACAATGTCTTCTTGCAGACAATATCAATAAAAGATTAATAATTTTTTTTATGAAGGATGTATATATAATATATCCTCAACATTGAGGAACAAATCTATTATAATAAGTACATACTCCCAAAAATGATTTTAGTGAATGAATAGAATTTGAAATCAGAGCTTCCAAAATTGCTTCAGTGTTTTTGGCATCAGGTTTAATACCATCCCTATTCAGTATGTATCCTAGGTATAGTACTTCTTTAGTTTTACATTTTTGTTTTGTAAAGCTGATAACACTTTACATAGCCTTTGGTCATGTTCTTCCCGAGTAGAACCAACAACAATAATATAATCTAAAAATACCTGGACTCCATTAATATTTGTCAATAATTCAGTAATAAATCTCTGAAAAATGCCAGGTGCCGATGACAAACAAAAAGGTAATCTATGAAATTTATACAAATTTTAATGTGTATTCATTACAAGGTACTGTTGGGAATCCTCACTTACAGCTAATTGCAAAAATTTAGTTATATACTGACAAAAAGCTAAATTAGCTAAAATATGCTCTAATTTTGGTAATGGAAAAGTATTAACACACGTCTGCATATTGACGTAATTAGAATCTACACAAATTCTTATTTCACCATTAGATTTCATTACAGGTACGATTGGACTTGACCAATCTCCAGCATGCTCAACCTTACTAATTATTTTTTCATTTTCCAAATCTAGCAGGGCATTCTCAATTTTACTCTTATAGTGGTAAGGCACAGAACGAGCTTTAAAGTACTTAGGCTCTGCATTTTCTTTTAAGCATAGCTGACACTCATAATTTGTTACTGGGGGAACTTTCATCCACTCTATAATTATGAAACATAATTAAGCAATCTGTAACAAAATTATTATTTAAAGTAGAAATACATCATTCCTGTTTACTCATATAGAGCATCAACTGTACCCACTTATAATTCAGCTTCTTCATTTAAGACCTACCTACCAGATTTAAAAATTATCACCTACATAAAATGTTTACCTTTTAACAAATTTATCTTTGAAAGAAACACTACATTTAATTTCTCCATAAACTTTCATTTCTAATTTATCATAATTTGCTAACCTCTTTCTGGTTGGCAAAGGCAACAACTAGAATTTCACCACATCCTGCTTAGAATTAGTGGATGCCCAATTGCCTGTATCTAGCTAAAATTTAATAGGAATACTATTTAATACCATGGATTCATGATATGGTTTTTCATAATCCTCCACTGACTCCACATAATTTACATTTTCTTCAAAAAGTTTAAGTAAATCATAGGGATTTTGAAATATTTCATTCCCTGTAGACTTGTTTAAGTCTACATCATTAATTGAATGCACTTGCTCACCTTTCATTTTTTTTTTAAACTTACACTACTAACATGGCCTGTTTTTGTACAAGGATAACATGTAGGATCCTTAAACTTACATTTATCTTACTGATGATTACCTGGTCCACAATGATGGCATTTACCAAAAGTTTTAATATTTTGGTTCCTCTGTTTTGCTTTAGCACCAAAACTAATTTTCTGATTTTATTTTATTTACTGCAGAAGTATTTGCTGTAGGCCTATTCTCAGTTACATAAGCAGTTTCTAAATTTATAAACTTTGCCAATAATCTCTGGAGATTATTGCTTTAAAATCAAATGAATCTGCAAGTAATATTTTGAAATAAATTTCCTGATCAATACCTACAAGTAATTGCTTTTTCAAATGTCTGTCAAAATCATCATTAAAGTCACTCTGCTGGGCTAGCTGTTTTATTTCAGCATAATACTCTTTAATTGTCTCACTCCCTTTCTTATTCCTCTTCAGGAAATCATATACAGCCCTATGATAGCTAGGCTTAGTTATGGAATGAAACTTTAAAACAGATACTAGTTCTGTGAATGGAACAGTAGAAGGTAGGTTAGGAGCTGTTAACTTACAAATTGTAGTGAAAGTATCCACTCCTACCGATGATAGCAGCAGTGCTCTTTTGGCATCCTCTTCATCAATTTCGTTAATCATACAGTTGATGGTGAACAGATCCAGCTTCTCAGAATTAGATTCCGGCAGCGATGGCTTTCTTGACGTCGTCATCCTTCTGCTGTAGGAATTCTGTGTAGGTCAGTCATATACTGAACTAAATTATTCCTGTCGGGTAGTTGCCAAACTCGCAAAATACTGTAGGCTAACTCAGAGGCATTGTTCCAAGTAAATATACGTCGCCATTGAAATATATTAGCCTTAAGATTAAAATAAGGCATTAAATAATATGTGTAATCTTCAAATACACGTTTATTAGTGAAAATAACACTGGTCAGAAGTCATGGTGACTTTCCATTCTAGGGGGGAAGAGGGGAAGAAGACAGAAGTAAACAAAGCATTATCCCCCGCATTATTACAGAAAGAATTTTTTTTTATGATGTTCTCTCTTGAGGGTGAGCAGACCTTCCCTTTTTGCCCGCAGCTGGGGTAAGATTTTGCTGACTGGAGATGGTATTCTCCCTTGAGGGCGAATGGGCTTTCCTATTTTGGCGCGGAGGTAGGGTAATATTTGGTTATTGTTGGTGGTATTCACTCTTGAGGGTGATCGGACTTTCCTATTTTGGCTCTTAGGTGAGGTTGTGCAAAACTGAAAGATAGTGGAAATCATAAGTGTTTAGTTGAGAATTATCAGTTTACATCAAACAGTTTTAATGAATTCTTGTTATGGTGGTGAGAGAAAGTTATTACATGGTTATCTTGTTGGAGGGTATTGACTGATGACATTTAGTAGGCTGTTCATGTAGTTGTTTGTTGCTAGTCTGATTATGGAGCTAGCAACATGAAGGCATTTGGATCTTCGCTGGAAGTTGCGGGGGCACCAGTTTTCCATCGAATTTCTGAAAAGGAATCACAATCGAGGATGTAGTGGAGCAGAGGATGTGGTGAGGCTACCTGGCAGAAGGTGCACTCCCTGATGATATCATCCAATATTCGCCAGGTGTAATTGTACCCGAGTCTCAGATGGTACACATTGACCGCTGCGTTTCGTCGAAGGTTCTTAGGCAGGGTGATTCGCTGAAGATCAGTGGTGGCTTCGTACCACCTGGTGGAGGGGGAGCCAATGTCTGTGCACAGGTTGTGTTTAGTTATTAAGACGTTAAGGAGTGATTTGGTGGCTTTGTTTTTTATCTGTTGAGTCCCAGGAGGCAGAGATATTTGGATTTATGCTCTAAGAGTGGCTTGTTTGGCAGCTTGATCGGCTTCCTCATTTCCCTTGATGCTGACATGGCTGGGAATCCAGGCAAAAGTGATGGCTTTTCCAAGGCTGGTTATCCTGTGGTAGTGTCTGAGGATGGTGGTGATGGTACGTACATTGTCACTGAGGAGTGGCTTTTTGATGGCCTGTAAGGCGCCTTTAGAGTCAAAGAGAATTAGGGCATGGACAGCTCTTTGCTGGATGAAGAAGTCGAGTGCACTGGATATGGCAACAAGCTCAGTCTGGAGCGATGATCAGGTGTTTGACAGTCTCCAAGATAGGACGTGGTTTCCAGTGGTGAAGGCGGCTGCTGAGGCTCCAGTTTCTTGATTTACTTAACTGTCAGTGTTGAAGACTTGAGAGTTCGGCCTGCTCCAGCTCTGCAATATGTCCTTGTATATGTTTTTAAGGACAAGCGGGTTTACCAAGCTTTCGGAGTTGGCAGGGAGCTTGATCTTTATGTCGAGTGGTTGGTCATTCCATGGGGGTGGGCATCGGTATTCAGGAAGCGGAGTTTCCTGTATCTTGGCTAGGATGTTCTCCCTGACTGGCAGTGCTTGCAGGCTAGCGCAGACCTTGGCTGTCAAGGTTCTAGGATGGTAGTCGGGTTGGCGATTGAGGGCTAGATGGAGATTTGTGCCAGCGAGGCATTTATGTTGGGCAGTGGTGGCTTTGGCCACAAAGAGGGTCAGTCTTTGTTGGGCTCTGAGTTTGAGTGGCATGAGTCCCGATTCCATCTGGATGTTTTCTCTCTTGGTCCACATCGGGGCTCATAGCATGGTATGCATGGCGTTGCTTTGAATGACTTCTATCTTTTCCCACTGTTGGTCTTTTAGTAGCCAGAGTGTGGGACATGCATAGTCTATGACTAGTACATAGAAGCTTTTGAGGATATTAAATGATGCACCATCGTAGAGGCCCGACATCCGACGAAGGACCGCTTGTCACTGGCTGCATTTGTCGCGCAAGTGTTGAATTTCAGGTCCAAAGGTTAGATTGCCATCGATGATTACCCCCAGGTATTGGTACTTGGTAACCCAGTCCACAGGCTCCTTACCTATGACCAGATTAGTGTATGGTCTCCACTGGTGGATGGGAAGGGCCTTGGTTTTGCGTGCATTGATTTTAACTCCGAGGGAGATGGAGACATTGTGAATCGTATTGAGGCAATGCTGTGTCTTATTAGAGCTTCTGTCACCTATTGTGAAAAGGGCAAAGTATGAGTATGAGTGCCCCTTTGCCTGCAGCAAAGGGGCACTCATACCTGAATCTTGGATGGTGCGCGTTGAAGTTGCCTCCTATTACCAAGTCACGATGACTGGCTAGCCCAAAGAGGGTAGTCAGGTCTAAGCCACCATCCTGTGGGCTGTAAATGTTGTACAGATCTGTACAGCTGCCCTGAAATGTGATGTTAACAGCGTGGACGTAGACATCTTCACCGCAGTAGACTGGTCGGGTTATTTCCTTGGCTAACAGGTTTTTCCTGTAAAAGTGGAGGTGCCTCTGTTCTCCCCTGGAGACCAGTTCTGGTAGAATCCTTTGTATCTTGAGATTTTTGGAGTGTTTTGCTCTGTGCACAGGGTTTCTTGAATCATGATGACATCTATGTTGTCAACCTTGGCAATGCCTTCAAGATGTTGTACCTTGTGATTACCTAATTGTGATTACCTAATTGTGTTTACGGGAAAGAGCCCAAAGCTCGTATCTTCCCGTCTCCTGATCGGTTCCATTTTTAGACTTAGTGATACTTATCATACCTGTCCTTAAAACTATGGATTGAGATAGCATTAACTACCTCCTCGCTTAGCCAATTCCAATTATCAACTACTCTTACACTGAAAAAGTATTTCCTTACATCCTGCAAACAAGTTTTCTTACGAAGCTTCAAACTATGACCTCTAGTTCTAGAGCCAGCCATATCGAAATATCGATCCCTATCCACTCTATCATAACCATGAAGGAATTTAAAGACTGTCACCATATCCCCCCTTACTCTTCTAGCTTCGAGTGATGGCAAGTCTAATTCCCTCAGCCTCTCATCATAACCGAGATTGCGTATTTCTGGCACCAGTTTCGTGGCATGTCTTTGAACTTTTTCAAGCTTAGCTATGTGCTTTTTCAAGTGCGGATTCCAAAAGGGGGCTGCATATTCGAGTTTTGGCCTCACATAGGTTACATAAATATTTCTGAACATTTCCTTGTCCATGTGCCTGAAGGCTACCCTTACATTTGATAAGAATGCATATGCTGCCCTTACTACGCCATTTATATGTATTTCTGGAGACAAATCTGCCAGTATGTTTACTCCTAGATCTCTCTCATTTTCTGTCTCTTGAAGTTGTACTCCAGCCACCGAGTAGTCAAGCTTGGGCCTTCTTGCACTTGTACCCATTCTCATTACCTTACATTTTGAGGTATTGAATTTCATTAGCCACTTTTCTGACCACTCATGCAGATTATTTAGATCCTCCTGAAGTTCTCTACCATTGTTCTCGTTTTTTACTTTCTTCACAATCTTTGCATCATCTGCAAACATATTCATGAATGAATTTACAGACTCTGGTAGGTCATTTACATATACAAGGAACAAAAGTGGCCCTAAAGCTGAACCCTGTAGAACTCCACTACTAACTCTTCTCCATTCAGACACTGAGTGTCTTACTCTAACCCTCTGTTCCCTTCCTTCTAAGTAAGTTTTTATCCATTCCAAGACATTTCCACCTATTCTAGCCATTGATTGCAGCTTCCTAATAAGTCTCCCTTGTGGAACAGTGTCAAACGCTTTCTGGAAGTCTAGGAATATGCAATCTGCCCAGCCCTCTCTTTCCTGTAAGATTTGGCTTACCTCATCATAAAATTCTAATAAGTTTGTTACTGTTGATCTTCCTTCTCTGAAGCCATGTTGCCTCACTGACAAAAAGTTGAAGGATTCCAAGTGAAGAGAGATATGTTTCCTTAGTAGTTTCTCCATAAGTTTGCAAACTATGCTGGTCAAGGAAACTGGTCTATAGTTCAGAGCCGTATCCCTCCTTCCCTTTTTGAAGATAGGTATCACATTTGCTTGTTTCCAGCATTTTGGAATCTCCCCCGACTCCAGTGACTCCTTAAATATGATACTTAGTGCCACTGATATTGTGTTTGCGCATTTTTTAAGCACATGAGGGGATATATCATCAGGACCTGTAGCTTTATGAACATCTAAATCCATCAGCGCTTTGCAAACCTCTGTGGCTGTAAGGTTGATGTTCTCTAATACCAGCCCTTGAGCTTCTATCACTGCAATCTGAGGGGGTGGGGTATTTTCTACTGTAAATACTGACTGAAACTCCTTGTTCAATTCTTTGCAGATCTCTTCGTCCGTCTCAGTGATGCTTCCATCCGCTCTCTTTAGCCTTAAAACCTGTTCTTTTACCTTCAGTTTTCCTCTGATAAAGCTGTGGAAAAGCTTGGGATTTTCTTTAGCCTTCCTGGTGATGTCCCTCTCATAGTCTCTCTCTGCCTCTCTCCTTTTACTTAGGTAGTCATTTCTTGCTCTTTTGTAGGTTTGCCAGGCATTTATGTTTTTTCTCCTCCTATACCTTTTCCAGCATTTGTCTCTCCACTCCTTAGCTCTTTCACACCCATTATCGAACCATTTCTCTCTGGCATGAATTACACCTACTTTGGTGACAGGTATGCAGCAATCTACTATCTTCCCATATTTCTCACAAAAGATGTCATACATTTCTTGTACAGATTTGTTGTAAAATAAGGTTCTCCAGTCAATAACTGCAAAAAGCTCATTCATTTTGATGTAATCTCCTTTCAGATAGTTCCTCCTCATGTCCTCAGTGCCTCTACTCTCAGGAAGAATGTCTTCAATGATATACTCCATCAACAACACACAGTGGTCACTCTTTCCAATTGGTGGTTCATACTCAATATTTTCAATATCCAACATCCAACATTATGTATGAGACCCTGAGTGTTCCAGTGTAGGACCCCTAGATTAGACATCTTGATGATTTAAGGAGGTGGAGGTGGTAGGAGTGATGGTTTGTTGAGGCTGTTGGTGGGTTCTGGAGACGAGGGCTTGGGCGACGACAGAATTGGCTACTTCGACGACTTGATTGTAGGCATCTTGAAGAGAGGCTTCGGTTTCGAGGAGTCGGACGGCTGCCTGTATGGCTTGAATAATAATGTTGGTGAGCTCATTTACTGTGAAGAGGGTTTGCTATTGGGAAGAGGAGACAGAGGAAGGTGTCTGGATAGGCTGTTGAGGTGTAGGGGTATGGGATTTAAGTCTAGGGTCCTGGGACCTGGTGTGGTGAGCGGATGTGTGTATGGTCTGAGTGTTGCATGTGACTGTATTGCGTGTTTGAGTGTTGCATGGGGTGGAGGTGTTGGTGTGAGTGTTGCGTAAGGGGATTTTGGGAGTGTGTGTGTTGTTTGGGGGGATGGTAGGAGTTTGAGTGTTGTGTGATTGGGTGGATGGAGTTGGTGTAGGGGTGGAAAATGTAGGAGGTGTGATCTGTGTGTTAGGAGTTGGGTTGGTGATGTGTGGTGGGTTTTGGGTGGGGAGGTTAGGTGTGAGTGGGGCTGGAAGGGGCCTTTGCCAAGGATTGGAGGTGGGGGGAGGAGCTGGGGTGGAGTTGGAGGTGGTGTGATTGGTGGCAGGGGCAGAGGAAGGGACTCTTTGAGGAATCCTCTTCAGCCTTTCTGTGCAGTGATTGTTCCATGCGTGATGGTTTCCCTTACAGTTTGGCACTTGGCAACTGTTGCTTCATTGGCCTTAAATTTGTTGAGGCAGCTGTCAGTGGAATGTCTCCCACTGCAGATTGCATATCTCTCTGGGAGATGGCAAGTATTTCTATGGTGCCCGATTTTTTGACACCAGAAACATCTCAGTGGTTCAGGGGTGTAGTCTCTTATGTTGAATTTGCCAGAGATTTCAAGGTTTACTTGCAAAGGGGGTGGACCACAGATGTGGACCAGAACTTGTTTTGAGGGGACGGTTTGGTCCTCTATTTTGAAGGAGCAAAGTGAGGCAGAAGTAGTATACGTTTTCTTGGTTAGCATGGAAGCCAATGAGGATATATTTCCTTATTTTTTGGGCAGGATTCATCTCTGCCAAGTGAGGTGAATTGAGGCTGCGGATCTTATCTGCGGCTTCTACTGAGGATGGGTGGATGATAAATCCACACTGTACATTAGGCTTAATTTTGCAGCCAAGCTCAGTGAGTTGGTCTTCCAACTCTCTAATTAGGTCATATGCCTCTTTAGTGGAAGGAGTCTGAACTTTAAACTTTGATATGGGCTCTCTATTGGTCTTCGGGGCTGGGGGGGAACTGGGGAAGCAGCACTCTCCTGGCTGCTGCCAGAGGCCGTCCTTGGCCTCTTCTTTCCAACAACCGTCTACCCCTCTTGAGGGGGTCGAGTTCCATTCCCCCCTCTGGGGGGGAGCAGGAGAAGCGGTAGAGGCCATGACTAACAACTAGTCATGGATATCCAGAGATTTCACTAAGTATGTTATATCCCTTGCACTGTTTGTCAATTTTGTTTAATTGAATATAGGGGCCTGGTGGCTGGATCACTTCAGTTAATTGGAACACTACAACACTTTATTACTAAAACAGTCTTCTATCTTTCTTCCCAACTCTCGCGAGAGAGGGGAGTGCAAACAGAAAATATGCAATGGATCACCTCGGTTATGAGACACACCACAAAGTATGCTCAGCACCAAGTGGTCTTTCTATATCTCTTCCCAGTTCTCTTAAGAGAGGTAAAGCAAACAGAATATAAATGCAAAATTAAAATTTGAACACTCTATAGAATTATGGAAAACACAATAATGTGTGTTCAACTAAACCAAAACAACACAAAAGCACAAAAAACAAAACAAAACAAGGCAATCTTTCTGTTTCTCTCTTTGGCTCTCGTGAGAGTGGAAGAAAAGAAAGCAGAGATAATTAGGTTCGTTTTTTCCTTGTAGAAACTTCCACCTCAGATCAGGGAAGTAGTGGAGGAGGAAAACTTCACTTCACTGGTAGAAAGAGGCTTTCAGTCCAGTTCCAGCTCCAGTAGCGGGTGGAACTCTCCTCTCTCACTCTGCCAGCAGCCAATAGTAGAAGTCGACTCCACCCAGCAGCTAAAGCTGACTCTGCCCAGCAGATTTACTCCCCACAACAGTTTGGAAAGCATAAGTGTTCTTTTGAGGATTATTAGTTTACATCAAACAATTTAAATGAATTCCTGTTTTGGAGGTGAGAGAGAGTTATTACATGGTTATCTTGGTGGAGGGTATTGACTGATGATATTTAGTAGACTGTTCATGTAGTTGTTTGTTGCTAATCTGATTATGGAGCTAGCAACATGAAGGGCATTTGGATCTTCGCTGGATGTTGCGGGGGCACCAGTTTTCCATCGAATTTCTGAAAAGGAATCACTTTCGAGGATGTAGAGGAGCAGTGGATGTGGTGAGGCTACCTAGCAAAAGGTGTATTCCCTGATGATATCATCCACTATTCACCAGGTGCACTTGTACCCGAGTCTCAGATGGAACACATTGACCGCCGTGCTTCGTCGAAGGTTCTTAGGCAGGGTGATTCGCTGAGGATCAGTGGTGGCGTTGTACCACCAGGTGGAGTGGGAGCCAATGTCTGTGCACAGGTTGTGTTTAGTCATTAAGGCATTAAAGAGTGGCTTGGTGGTTTAATTTTCTATCTGTTGAATCCCAGGAGGCAGAGATATTTGGATTTCTGCTCTGAGAGTGGCTTGTTTGGCGGCTTCATCGGCTTCCTCATTTCCCTTGATGCCGACGTGGCTGGGAATCAAGGCAAGAGTGATGGCTTTTCCAACAATGGTCATCCTGTGGAAGCGGCTGAGGATGGTGGTGATGATACGTACATTGTCTCTGAGGAGTGGCTTCTTGATGGCCTGTAAGGCGCCTTTAGAGTCAAAGAGAATTAGGGCATGGTCAGCTCCTTGCTGGATGAAGAAGTCGAGGGCGTTGGCTATGACAACAACCTCAGTCTGGTGCGATGTGCAGGAGTTTGACAGTCTCCAGGATAGGACGTGGTTTCCAGTGGTGAAGGCGGCGGCTGAGGCTCCAGTTTCTTGATTTACTGAACCGTCAGTGTAGTAGACTTGAGAGTTTGGCCTCCTTCAGCTCTGAATTTGTATATGTTTTTAAGGACAAGCGGGTTTATCAAGCTTTTGGGGTTGTCAGGGAGCTCGATCTTTATGTCGAGTGGTTGGTCATTCCATGGGGGTGGGCATCTGTATTCAGGAAGCGGAGTGTCCAGTATCTTGGCTATGATGCTATCCCTGACTGGCAAGGCTTGCAGGCTAGCGCAGACCTTGACTGCCCAGGATCTAGGATGTTGGTTGGGGTGGCGATTGAGGGCTAGATGGAGATTTGTGCCAGCGAGGCATTTATGTTGGGCAGTGGTGGTTTTGGCCACAAAGAGGGTCAGTCTTTGCTGAGCTCTGAGTTTGATTGGCATGAGTCCCGATTCCATCTGGATGTTTTCTCTCTTGGTCCACATGGGGGCTCATAGCATGGTACGTATGGCGTTGTTTTGAATGACTACTATGTTGTCCCACTGTTGGTCTTTTAGTAGCCAGAGTGTGGGACAAGCATAGTCTATAAGGCAGCGTATGGATTGTACATAGAAGCTTCTGAGGATATTAAATGATGCAAAATCGTAGAGGCCCGACATCCAACGAAAGACCACTTGCTTGCTTAAGATGGGATAGGATAGGTGGGGGAAGAACAGTGACGGCATCGAGTGAACTCTCTTAGCCCTATTCAGGGTGTCATCACTGAGGTGAGGGAGATATAGGATGAGAAGGATTGGGGAGATAAGCATGAAATTTAAGGAAGAAAGAGATGAATAGAGAGGGGCTAACCCTCGTGCTAAGTAAAGACCGCTTGTAGCTGGCTGCACTTGTCATGCAAGAGTTGAATTTCAGGTCCAAAGGTTAGTCTGCCGTTGATGATTACACCCAAGTATTGGTGCTTGGTAACCTAGTCCACAGGCTCATTACCTATGACCAGATTAGTGTATGGTCTCCACTGGTGGATGGGAAGGGCCTTGGTTTTGCAGGCATTGATTTTAACTCCGAGGGAGATGGAGATTTGGTGAATCTTGGTGAGGAAGCACTGTGTCTTGTTAGAGCTTCTGTCGCCAATTGTGACAAGGGCAAAGTCATCCGCATAGTTGATGAGTTTGGCTCCATGTGGTAGTACGATGTCCATTTGTTTTTCCAAGAGACAAGTAAAGAGGAAGGGGCTAAGGATTCCACTTTGGGGGGTCCCATTTTCGTGGTTTTTGTAGGTGGAGTAGTGCCCCTCTACTTTGACACGTGCACTACGGTTTTCTAGACTCTGCTTGATCCATGAGAGAAGGTTACCTTTGATCTGCTTTGAAACGAGAGCTGAGAGTATTGCAGGCACATTGGCTAGTTCAAAGGTCTTCTCTAGGTCTAGAAAAACGATGTATCCACGGCAGTTGTTGATAAATGAAGGGTGGACATTTCCAGCAGACTCTGTTAAGTACCGTCTTTTCTGCCGTCTTGCTCAGAGATGGGGCGAGGGTTGTCAGAGTCATGTGGTTTTGGGATGGACTGAATGTCTGCTCTGTTCCATGAGGCTGGTCTGATTCTTCGTGTGTATGTCGAATTGATGAGAGAGAGCAGAGCAAGCTCCCCTTGGGGCCCTATATTTTGAATCATTGTGTATGTGATTCTATCAGCACCTGGGGCTGTGTTCTTAGAGCTTTTGCTTGCTCTTAGTAGCTCAGTCAGAGAGAATGGGGCAACTGTTTCGTCTTCAGTGTTGATGGCCTCTTCTATTTCTTCCCATCTTGCACTTGTGAGATCCTGAAGAGTTGTTCTGCTGGTGATGGGGAGCTGGTTGGAGCTTGCTCTATCCGCGAATTTGATGGAGAGTTCTACTGCCCTGCTAGGAACCCTGTAGGGGATAATTTTAGGAGGTTTTCCTTTAGCAAAGGAGTTAATGCTTTTCCAGATCTGACCCACAGAGGTGTGAGCATCTAGGGTGGAACACCACTCTAGCCATTTTTTCCTCTTAATGTTGCGCGTCTCTTCATGGATATGTTCTTTGACTGCCTGGAGAGTCTTGTAGGAGTCTTCAGTGCGACGTTTAATTTGCATTTTCCGGAAGACGTTGAACCAGTGATTGAGTTCTTTAACTCTGTCACAGTAGTACCATCTGTCCCGATGAGTGGTGTGTTGTGGTTAACAGAGGAAGATGTAGGAGTGTGCTGCAGCTTGCAGGGCATTGACTAGCTCGGCCTCTGCTTGGTCGATGTCTTCGGATTTTGTGTAGGCTGAAACCAATTGCTGAGGTGCTCCTGGAATCGGCCCCAGTCAGCCTTCTTGAAATTCCATCGAGGGGGAGGAGCAGGGATTTGGAAGATCTCAGGAATTGGCAGCGTGAGATGGATCCCATAGTGGTCGCTTGTGACCAAGGAATGAACTCTCCATGTGGCGTCTTGCTTTAGGGAGTTGGAGATAAAGGTGAGGTCCAGTCTTCCACCTCTGTCATGAGCTGGCTCATGATTGTTGAGAAGGGAGATGTCTTCTTGGTCGTCCAGCAGGCTCATGATGTGTCTGCCTGCCACACAGGTGCGCTCATACCTGAATCTTGGATGGTGCGCATTGAAGTCGCCTCCTATTACCAAGTCACGATGACTGGCTAGCCCGAAGAGGGTAGTCAGGTCTAAGCCACCATCCTGTGGTCTGTAAATGTTGCACAGATTTATGCAGCTGCCCTGAAGTTTGATATTAACAGCGAGGACGTGGACATCTTCGCAGCAGTGGACCGGCTGGGTTATTTTGTTGGCCAACAGGTTTTTCCTGATGAAGGTGGCTGTGCCTCTGTTCTCCCCTGGAGACCAGTGCTGGTAGAATCCTTTGTATCCTGAGATTTTTGGAGTGTTTTGCTCTGTGCGCAGGGTTTCTTGAACCATGACGACATCTATGTTGTCAGCCTTGGCAATGCCTTCAGTATGTTGAACCTTGTGTCTGAGACCCTGGGCGTTCCAGTGTAGGATCCCGAGATTAGACATCTTGATGATTGAAGGAGGTGGAGGTGGTAGGAGTGGTAGGCTGTTGAGGCTGGTGGTGGGTTCTGGAGACGAGGGCATGGGCGACAACGGAGTGGGCTACTTCAACGACTTGATTATAGGCATCTTGAGGAGAAGCTCTGGTATCGAGGAGTCGGACAGCTGCCTGTATGGCTTGAATAATAATGTTGGTGAGCTCATTTACTGTGAAGAGGGTTTCCTGTTGGGAAGAGGAGGCAGAGGAAGGTGTCTGGATAGGCTGTTGAGGTGTGGGAGTATGGGATCTAAGTCTAGGGTCCCAGGACCTGGTGTGGTGAGCGGGTGTGTGTGTGTTCTGAGTGTTGCATGTGACTGTATTGTGTGTTTGAGTGTTGCATGGGGTGGAGGTGTTGGTGTGAGTGTTACGTGAGGGGATGGTAGGGTTATGAGTGTTGCTTGGGGGGATGGTAGGAGTGTGTGTGTTGTGTGATGGGGTGGATGGAGTTGGTGTAGGGGTGGAAATTATAGAAGGTGTGATCTGTGTGTTAGGAACTGGGTTGGTGTTGTGTCGTGGGTTTTGGGTGGGGAGGTTAGGTGTGAGTGGGGCAGGAAGGGGCCTTTGCCAAGGATTGGAGGTGGAGGGAGGAGCTGGGGTGAAGTTGGAGGTGGTGTGCTTGATGACAGGGACAGAGGGAGCTACTCTTTGAGAAATCCTCTTCAGCCTTTCTGGGCAGCAGTTGTTCCATGCGTTATGGTTTCCCTTACAGTTTGGGCACTTGGCAACTGTTGCTAATTGGCCTTGAATTTGTTGAGGCAGCAGTCAGTGAATGTTGTTGGATGTTCACAATTGAGGGTGAGCGGACCTTCCACTTGTGGCCCGCAGGTGGGGTGAGATTTTTTTGGAGTGTGCGTGGTATTCGCTCTTGCGGGCGAATGGGCTTTCCTGTTGGTCAGGAGGTGGGGTGAAATCTTGTTATTGTTGGTGATCGGACTTTCCTAATTGGCCCGCAGGTGAGATTGTGCAAAACTGTAAAGATAACGGAGAGCATAAGTATTCAGTTGTGAATTATTAGTTTACATCAAATAATTTAAATGAATTCCTGTTTTGGGAGTGAGAGAGAGTTATTGCATGGTTATCTTGGTGGAGGGTATTGTCTGATAATATTTGATAGACTGTTCATGTAGTTATTTGTTGCTAGTCTGACGATGGAGCTAGCAACATGAAGGGCATTTGGGTCTTTGCTAGATGTTGCGGGGGCACCAGTTTTCCGTCGAATTTCTGAAAAGGAATCACATTCCAGGATGTAATGTAGCAGTGGATGTGGTGAGGCTACCTGGCAAAAGGTGCATTGCCTGATGATATCCTCTACTATTTGCCAGGTGCACTTGTACCCGAATCTCAGACGGTACTCATTGAGCTCAGTGCTTCGTCGAAGGATCTTAGGCAGGGAGATACGCCGAAGATCAGTGGTGGCTTTGTACCACCAGTTGGAGGGGGAGCCAATGTCTGTGCACAGGTTGTGTTTAGTTATTAAGGTGTTAAGGAGTGACTTGGTGGCTTTATTTTTTATCTGTTGCATCCCAGGAGACAGATATATCTGGATTTCTGCTCTGAGAGTGGCTTGTTTGGCGACTTGATTGGCTTCCTCATTTCCCTTGATGCCGACGTGGCAGGGAATCCAGGGAAGAGTGATGGCTTTTCCAAGGCTGGTTGTCCTGTGGTAGTGGCTGAGGATGGTGGTGATGATGCGTACATTGTATCTGAGGAGTGGCTTCTTGATGGCCTGTAAGGCGCCTTTAGAGTCAGAGAGAATTAGAGTATGGTCAGCTCCTTGCTGGATGAAGAAGTCGAGGGCGTTGGCTATGGAAACAAGCTCAGTCTGGAGCGATGAGCAGGAGTTTGACAGTCTCCAAGATAGGACGTGGTTTCCAGTGGTGAAGGCGGCGGCTGAGGCTCCAGTTTCTTGATTTACTGAACCGTCAGTGTAGTAGACTTGAGAGTTTGGCCTGCTCCAGCTCAGAATTTTGTCCTTGTATATGTTTTTGAGGACAAGCGGGTTTATCAAGCTTTTGGGGTTGTCAGGGAGCTCGATCTTTATGTCGAGTGGTTGGTCATTCCATGGGGGTGGGCATCTGTATTCAGGAAGCGGTGTGTCTTGTATCTTGTCTAGGATGCTCTCCCTGACTGGCAGTGCTTGCAGGCTAGCGCAGGCCTTGACTGCCCAGGTTCTAGGATGGTGGTTGGGGTGGCGATTGAGTCAAAGTCAAAGTCAAAGTCAAAAACTTTATTCCATCAAAAATGGCTATTACATGATAATTAATCTAATTACAAGTTACAATGTAAAATGTCAAAATAAAACAAATGAAATTTGCAAAGCACAAAATCAAAATATTTACACATTAAAATAAGCATACGTACACTTCGTCTACCCAATGGGAGGATAATAATGAGACTAAAATCACTTATTAAGTAGGTGATTTAAAAGATGAGATTTAAGTGAGGGTAATGTTTGGCAGCTTCTTAAGTTTGCGGGTAAAGAGTTCCAAAGTCTCGGGCCCTTTACATTTAAGGCTCTTGCCCCAATATCAGTGGAAGTTCTGGGCACGTAAAAAGAATTCTGATATCTGGTGTTGACGTTATTGATACGCACTTGATTAACTGTTGGCAATGAGAAGAGCTATTCCGGTAATATTCCATGATTTATTTTAAAAACTAAAAGACAGATATTATATATGAACTTCATGTCCATCCTTAGCCAACCCAATCTGTCAAAGAGGGGAGTCACGTGATCATATTTATGCACCCCCCCTATGGCAACTCTTGCAGCAAAATTCTGGAGCCTTTTCACTCGTAACATCTGGGTCTTAGTCGTGGAACCCCAAACACTCAGACAGTAGTTGAGAATACTTAAAATCAATGTTTGTACTACACTTACCCTACAATCAGGCTCGAATCTTTCATAGACTCTGTTCAAGTAAATAAGGGTCCCGTTCACTTTTTTTATGTAGTTCATCGATATGAAAATTAAATGTCATGGTACTGTCCATAATAACTCCTAGATTTTTAACCTTATTAGATGGGAAGAGTGAAACATTGTTGAAATTTATACTGATGTTCTCAGGAATGCGGGACAGGTATTGATTTGATCCAAAAATAACGAATTTAGTTTTATTTTCGTTCAGTAAAAGACCATTACTGTTAAAATAACTTTTGGCTCAGTTTAATATATCTTCAGCCCTTTTTAAGATTTCAGGAATTCTATCAATGTCACCAGTAAGCATAATCTGGGTGTCATCAGCATACATAACAAGTAGGCAATCTCTTATAAATTGAGGTAAATCATTAACATATATTAGGAAAAGCAGAGGACCCAAAATTGAACCCTGAGGAACGCCAAAACTGATATCTAAAGAAGAAGAGAGAGTCGAGCCCATTCGAACTGATTGAATTCGATCTTTCAGATAACTTTCGAACCAAAATGAGTCAACATGAACTTTGGAAAGTTTTCTCATTAGAATTTGATGGTGTACACCTCGCAAGGAGGGAGCAGGAACGGGAACAGACCACCTCGGAACTCTACAGCAAAGTTTTGACTCCATAAGGATTTTGCAGTGGAATGTTTGTGGGATCAAACCCAAGTATGCCTCCCTGCAATCAGCAGCCAAGGAAGGAGATTTTGACGTCATCCTGCTACAAGAAACGCTGTTCAAAGAACAAAAAGGATTCAACTTCACAGGATACAAAGCGTTCACAATACCATCAGACAACCATACCAACAGAGGACTAATAACTCTAGTTAAAAACTGCATCCCAGCCACCAACATCAACCCTCCAGGCTGCGGGGAAAACGTGGAGATCCAGGCTGTCAGAATACAGCTTCTAAACCAAAACTTAACAATATATAACATATACAAGCATATAAACGGCCTCTTGGAGGGTGGAGAGCTCTTTGCAACTGCTGCTGAGGAGCCATCCTTCATAGGTGGCGATTTCAATGCCCATCATACAATTCTAAACTCAATAAGGCCAAATAATGATGACGGCGAACATATTGCTCATCTTCTGGATGAATTCCCCAACATCAATCTTATAAACAGTGGGGTTCCAACACATGTACGAGGAGGAAGACTAGACCTGTCCTTCATAACCTCCTCCCTCTCTCCCCACACTGACTGGAGCATACATCCTCACCTCATGAGTGATCACTATGCCACTCAGACAGGCATCCAACTGCCTAAACTTCCACCTATTCCACCTCCTCCTCCCAAGTGGAATCAAAACTTGGCAAACTGGACAAAATTTCAGCAATCATTAACACAGTGGCATGCAAATTACACTGCACCTGAAGACATCAACATCCTAGCACAAGATTTCATCTCCGCCTTCCACAAAGCAGCCGATGATGCCATACCAAAACACAAACCACCAAAAAGGGAATATAAAGATGCATGGTACTACTGTCAAGAAGTGAAAGAGGCCAACCAAAGATTAAATAGGGTCAGGAAGCTATATAGGAAAAGACCCACAGATGCTAATAGAGCAGTACTTCGGGAAGTGGTCACAGACACCCACAAGACTGTCTCAAAAATCCGGACTGACAAATGGCTTGAATGGTGTGCCAACCTAAACCAGCACACCAACCTCACAGAGCTATGGCAAATGCTCAGGAGAGTGTCCGGAAAAAAATCAACCAAAATACCCACGCATCCAAAACCAATGGAGGAAGCAGAAAGACTTGCAGACACGTTTTCCAGCCGCTCAGCAACCCAACAACTTCCACCAAGTACAATTAGAATCCAAAATGACCTAAGGCTACAAAGATGGGACATCATAAATCATGCCTGCGATCAAGAAGATGAGACAGATGCACCATTCACCTCTCAAGAACTCAGAAACACCAAACATAGAGGGAAAGACACTGCCCCTGGTGCAGACGGCATCACCTACTCAATGATCAACAACATGGGCACTGCAGGTGAAGCCGCCTACCTCCATCTGACAAACAGCACTTACTTATTAAGGATGTGGCCAAAAATCTGGAGTCAACAAGATATTCAGCCTATCCCAAAACCCAAAGACCCAACGAATCCACGACCCATTTCGCTACTAAGCTGTTTGGAAAAAACAGCAGAAAAAATGGTGCTCAAAAGATTAAAATTCAAAATAGGCCCCTTACACCCTCACTTGTATGCCTACAGAGATAATGTAGGCACCACACAGTGTATCATGGATGTCCTCAGCTGCATTAACAACAAGGCCGCAGTTGTAGTCTTCTTAGATCTTGAGAAGGCTTTTGAACTGGCTAATCCTGCAGCCATCCTGAGCTCCCTAGCAAAAAAGGGAGTTAAGGGACATCTACTAAGTTGGGTCTCAAACCATGTCAGAAACAGAGAGGCTAGAGTAAAATTCCAAAGGCATCTATCAACTTACAAGAAATTAGAAAATGGTACCCCACAAGGAGGCATCCTCAGTCCACTGCTTTTCAATGTACTGATGGAGAACTTCTTTCAACTTCAACTACCCCAAGGAGTAGACATCTTCATCTATGCCGACGATGTAGTCTTCATCAGCAGAGGAGGCAATAGATTAGCCAGCGCTCAAAAAGCAGTAAACCTATTCCATCAGAAAAGCAAGGAGCTGGGGCTCAAAATCAACGGAAACAAAACAAAAGCTATGGCCATAAAAACTCCAGTACCACTAGCCCCGATCACCCTAGACAATGGAAACATAGAGTGGGTGGATACATTCATGTATCTAGGAGTTTACATAGACAGGCATCTCACCTTCAAACCTCAGATCATATATCTCAGAGAAAGAGCTCACAGCAGACTAACCCCTATGAGATATATGACATCTCTCCAAGAAGGAGCAGGTATTCAGGTCCTAAGGAAATTTTATACAGCCACCATTAGATCCCTGATTACCTACAGCGCCCCAACCCTAGCCAACCTCAATGCACAACAAATCTCCACCATAGAAGTGATCCAGAACAACGCCATGCGTTACATGCTGGGGGCTCCTATGTGGACCAGGATATGCAACCTACAAATGGAAACAAATCTACCTCCCTTAATTAGCTGGATAAACGTTTCCAACACAAACTCCATAACAAAGGCTCTGCTATCCGAAAGGAAATCCCACACGCAAACAAGGCTGAAAGATGCCCTCAACAAACATCCTGACCTCCCCATCCCAAACAGCTATGCCGGCCACCTTCTGAAAAGTATTCACAAATGCAACATGGCTTCTGAACTGACAAGAATAAACTTAGACAAGCCCTGCACCAACTACAAGCCGCTAGTCCCATGGAGAGCACACCCTGCAAAATTCAACACCACTAGTCTTCCTGATAGTAAGAAAGCCTGTTCAAAGATACAACTGCATGAAGCAGCTCTAGCTGCCATCGCTGAAACCAACCAAGAAGAAGGCGTCTCCTATTACACAGATGGTACTGTCAATGCTGGTATCCCTGCAACTGGAGCGGCAGTCTACTCGGAGAATTTTACAGCCTCCTGGAGACTTTCAGACTCCTGCTCCACTCTGCAAACTGAGTTATTTGCCATCAAAATGGCTCTGCACAACTCAATTGAAAAAGGACAAGGACCTGTTACGATACACACCGACTCACTCTCCTCTGTCCAAGCACTACAGCAGCAGAAGTTCAAAGAAAACATCAACCTAATCAGCACGGTCCAAACACTGCTAGTGCAACATCAAGAACAAGGAAGACCAGTAACCATCAACTGGATACCCAGCCATATCAATATCCCTGGAAATGACAAGGCTGATCAACTTGCCAAGGATGCCGTCTTATGCCACAGCATACAGCAATCTATACAACCCAGTCTTCAACAATACAAATCAAAAACCAAGCAGGCACTACAGAGATCAAAGCAGGAAAACCACAGCTACTGGGTCAACAGAGGCTCCTACTCTGCCACGTGGTACAGGGAAGCAACAAAGCTAGAGCCCCCACCGGTATCCAAATACACCCCAAGGAGTCTGGCTGTCATGATAGCTAGACTCAGGCTAGGCTACAAATGCTGCTGGGAAATCATTGAGAACCCCAGAAAAGAGTGTGCACACTGTCAAATGATAACTGATAAGGCCCTGCTGCATTATCTTTTAGAATGTCCAAAGACAAACAGTTTAAGGAACGGATTAAACATGGAACCACAACACACCAATGCGACAGTTCATGCAGCGAAAATTGTTAAGGAAATACTTGACAACATAGAAACACATCTCACCACCTTGGAAACTTTCGAACCACCAAGGTGATAAAACAAACCAAGAGGTATAACCTCTAACCTACCGGCCGTTCTTTGAACAAGGGCCCGTGCCAACACAAGGTTGGCTTTAACCTCAAACAACAACAACAACAGTACACTGTCAAATGCTTTAGACAAATCTAACAATAATAAAAGTGATATTTTCTTATTTTCAATATTACTATAAATTTTATCAGTAATTTAAAGTAGGGCCGTCTCGGTCGAAAGTTTAGGCCGAAAACCGTGCTGTTCTTCACATAATAGACAATTTGATTCAAGGAAATTTATTAACTGGGTGGCAACTACCTTCTCAAGTATTTTAGACAGAATGCTGAGAAGAGAGATTGGCCTATAATTTTCAACATTATTAGTATCTCCACTCTTAAAAACGGGGATGATATAGGGATGCTTCCAGAGGTTAGGATAAATGCCTGTAACAATGGATGTATTAACAATGACTAAAATGAAAAATACTGTAACTGGCAATGAGTCAATTAGGAAGCGAAGTTGTATCCCATCGGAACCACAAGAGTTTGTTGGTTTGAGGTTCTTTATGATAAGAATAAGTGTGACTAAATCGATTGGGTGCGGTCTAAAATTATTGATAATATTTCTTTCAGCTGGAGGCTGGCAATTATGTGGTTGATTAATAATCAAGTCATTATTATCTTGGGACTTTTCATATGTGGACTTACCTATTTCAGCAAAATACTTATTAAAATCATTCACTCGCTTTTCCACATTATCACTGAGAAGGTCAGAATTTTCTAAGATTTCCTTATTTGCAGGAATTATTCTTTTTATAACATTCCAAGTTCCTTTGATATTTCCCCTATACTTGGAAAATTCTTCCCTGAAATTATTTTTCTTCTTTTCGGACAACATTGTTTTAGTAAGGTTTCTTTCTCTTCTATAGGCTCTTTCCATCTCGGAGTTTTGTCTATCAGATTTAAATTGCCTTAGGAGGTCATCTCTCCTTTTCATTTGCTCTTTTAACTGAGAGTCAATCCACGGGGCAGGAGGGCGTGTCATGACTTTGGTTGTAAGAGGGGCACATTCATTTAAACATCTCGTAAAAACATCAGTAAAAGTAGAAACTTGATAATTTACACAATCTGTAGTTAGTATTGAATTTAAAATGTTGTATTCATTAAGAAGAGTGTCGCAGAAACAATTTTGAGAATAATTCTCAAGAGATCGGAAAGTTTTAACAATTGGCGGTCTCTTTTCCTTCCTGACATTAACTGTAGCTATTAGATGCTTGTGGTCTCCTACAGGACAAGGTAAGACATCGTGGTGAACTATAAAACTAGGTGTATTGGTAATTGTAAGATCAATTAGGCTGGAGGAATTAGCGGTGATACGGGTTGCTTTATTCACAAGCTGATTTAAGTGGAGGGATTGAATTAACTTCCCCATTTTATTATTAGGAAGAAGGAGATTATCATTGAAGTCGCCTATAATAATGAGAGGTTTGCTCCTCAAACAGACCGACCGAAATACCTCGGAGATGTAATCAAAGGTGTCGTTGAGTGCATGAGGGTGTCTATATACACATCCCAGGATGAATGAAGGGAATTTCCTACTCTGAACAGTCAACCAAATGTCTTCGAGATGAGGAGGTCGCTCGACTTCAGGGGTCTTTAATAGGGAGACCCTTAGATGATTTCTTACATACACCCCCACACCCCCACCCCTACCGCCATCAAATCGATAAAAAGAATACTCAGGTATAGCAACAAAACCAGACTGCATATTAGATAGGAGCCAAGTTTCACAAACACACATTATATCCACGTTATTTTCTCTGATCATTAGTGCAATATTGTCGAAATTACCCAAAAGTGATTGTGCATTGATGTGTTGTATATTTATGAAATGTTTCAATAAGCCTGTATTACAATGTGATTGCTATATATTTAAGGGACATAATCTTGTTTTATGGCCATGTTCACGGCAGTGACCAAATTTAAGTCTATTGTTAAACCAACATTGGGAAAGATCATGGTTTATTTCCCCACAGTTTGAACAGGGCTGTCGACGACTGTAGAGCTGCTGCAATTTCTCCCTCGCCCGGGGACGCTGGGGGTAGCGCCATGGTTGGTCGAGATCGTAAAACTGTGATTCATCCTCGAGTCTCGTCTCCATCCTCGAATACCAGGTGGGATTTGACGATTCTGATGACGAAAATCCCGGGTATGACGTCCATCCGAATGCTGTTGAGGATCCCTTCTAGAATGCTGATCGTTGCTACTTTCTTGAGAGACGATTCTGATTTCATTATTATTTCTTATTGAGGGGAGCTTGCGATGCCGGTAGTAGTTTCTGTTCCTGTATGTGTTATTTTGACTGTCGTTATTGGCCGTGACCGGTCGTTGTTGCCGCTGCAATACAGAAGCATATGTAGTAGGTATGGTTTGGTATATGATTTCTTCCCAGTTGTTGCTTAGTTTGAAGAATGGGCATTGCTTAGCAATTATGTTCAATAACCTGATGACGCCAAATCTGTTGAGAGCATCCCCCTTATCATTTACATCATAACACATCCGATCAACGTCGCCGGTACCAAGCCTGAACTGCAAATTAGTCTTGATAACTGAAACCCCATTGGTCTCACTCCAAGTTGCTAGTTGATTATTGAAATAGTTGATCTTTTCATCGAACTCTTCGACTCTAAGGACAGGTGCTACTTCACATATGTGTATGCTCATCTCCTCGTTCACCTCCTTGAGATCGGTTATGAGAGAACCCAATCTATCAAGGATATCCACAGGCTGAGACCCATTAAAGATGTCTTGAATACCGCAGTATAAGATGCAATATTTAGGAGCCCATCGAAGTTTCTCTGAGACCCAACAATTTATGAGATCTATATTAGCTCCTTCTATAGTTTGAACGCAGCATTGTTGGTTCAAGTCTGACATACGAACAGGGGAGAGGTTTGTGTCACCCAGAAGCAGGCTTCCCTCAGGTAGGGGCCGGGTAGGGGTTACACCCTGCGGTGCAGGTGTCGTCTGCTGTGAGTTGTATGTTCCCTGAAGTAACCCGACTTGTTCTTCCAGTGAAGAGATACGATCATTTAACTTGTTGACTGTGATTGTGAGTTTATCGATAACAAGATCTCTGACTTTTATTCTCTCTCTCATTTCTTCAATGTCTCTCATTTCCTCTTGAGGAGCTAATTCACAGTTATCAACATTACTCTCTGAATCGTTTGTTAGTGACGATCTATGCTTTTCAAGAATCATATCAATGAGTTTATCTTTCGTGTGCCAGACCCTTGTGATACTTATTTCCCGACAGTGCTTTTGTAATTCAGTTTTTGTATAATTATCATTGAGGAATTCCCAAGTAGGGTTTTCCAAAGACACTAGGTTTTCAATAGAAGACATTATAATATGAAAAATACAAAACACTAAGATTAAAATACTTTTGCCACTGGCAGCGCTTGTAGATGTTCTTACTGCGCATGCGCAGAATTTGAAAAAAAATTAAATGTGAGCCCTTTACGAGAAAATTTGATTATCTTAACTTAAAATAAAACTAAGTTCATAAATTCAAAAACTTAAGAGACACATTTTCATTGTTCTAAAACACTTCACAGGGTCACAGAGGTACATAAAATACACAAAGGCAGTTTAGAAAACACGAAAAACCATGAAAATATCAGGAACGCACCAGGCAAGATTGTTTACCTAATGCAAAATCCTCAGAATTTAAATCACATTCCAAACTGAGAAATACGAGATAAAACTAACAAATATGGAAAAAAAATGAGAAATTAATGCATTTTCTTTATCATTAGCACAATGGAATCCAGAATTCATCATAGGAACTATTATCATTTTGCGCTGAGGTCCTTGTTGTCGATGATTCTGTTAGTCAGGATTACTATGTCAGTGGTGGCAATGGATCCCTCGGCTCCTGTAGACAAAGTGACAAAATACATTAGTACTGTCTCTGATTATCTCTTCCTTCCTATATAAGTATACGGTAATCCATTCTCGTCTACGCTGTTTATATGTGGCCTACTGAAGAGCGATGGAGATTTGTGCCAGCTAGGCATTTATGTTGGGCAGTGGTGGTTTTGGCCAAAGAGGGTCAGTCTTTGCTGAGCTCTGAGTTTGAGTGGAATGAGTCCCGATTCCATCTGGATGTTTTCTCTCTTGGTCCACATGGGGGCTCCTAGCATGGTACGTGTGGCGTTGTTTTGAATTACTTCTATCTTGTCCCACTGTTGGTCTGTTAGTAGCCAGAGTGTGGGACAAGCATAGTCTATGAGGCTGCGTATGGCTTGTACATAGAGGTTCTGAGAACATTAAATGATGCACCATCGTAGAGGCCCGACATCCGACGAAGGACCGCTTGTCGCTGGCTGCACCTGTCGCGCAAGTGTTGAATTTCTGGTCCAAAGATTAGTCTTTGGTCGATGATTACACCCAGGTATTGGTGTATGGTAACTCAGTCCACAGGCTCATTACCTATGACCAGATTAGTGTCTGGTCTCCGCTGGTGGATGGGAAGGGCCTTGGTTTTGCGGGCATTGATTCTGACTCCAAGGGAGATGGAGGTTTGGTGAATCTTGGTGAGGCAGCGCTGTGTCTTGTTAGAGCTTCTGTGTCCTATTGTGACGAGGGCAAAGTCATCCGCATAGTTGAAGAGTTTGGCTCCATGTGGTAGTGCGATGTCCGTGAGTTTTTCCATGAGACAATTAAAGAGGAAGGGGCTAAGGATTCCACCTTGGGGGGTCCCATTTTTGTGGTTTTTGTAGGTGGAGTAGTGCCCATCTACTTTGACTCGTGCACTACGATTTTGTAGACTCTGCTTGATCCATGAGAGAAGGTTACCTTTGATCTGCTTGGATGCGAGAGTTGAGAGTATTGCCGGCACATTGGCTAGTTCAAAGGCCTTCTCTAGGTCTAGAAAAACGATGTAACCACGGCAGTTGTTGATAAATGATAGCATGGAGGCTATGCATTCTGAGGTGCCTAAGCCAGGTTGTAAGGCAAACATGTTTTCTGGGAATGGTGGGTATTTCCAGCGGACTCTGTTAAGTACCATCTTTTCTGCCGTCTTGCTCAGGCAGCTTAGGAGGGAGATGGGGCGAGGGTTGCCAAGATCCTGTGGTTTTGGAATGGGCTGAATGTCTGCTCTGTTCCATGAGGCTGGTCTGATTCTTCGTGTGTATGTCAAATTGATCAGAGAGAGTAGAGCAAGCTCACCTTGGGGCCCCATTTTTTGAATCATTGTGTATGTGATTCTATCGGCACCTGGGGCTGTGTTCTTAGAGCTTTTGCTTACTCTTAGTAGCTCAGTCAGGGAGAATGGAGCATCTGTTTCGTCTTCAGTGTTGATGGCCTCTTCTATTTCTTCCCATCTTGCAGTGGTGAGGTCCTGAAGAGTTGTTCTGGTGGTGATGGGGAGCTGGTTGGAGCTTGCTCTATCTACGAATTTGATGGCGAGTTCTTCTGCTGCCCTGCTAGGATCCCTGTGGGGGGCAATTTTAGGAGGTTTTCCTTTAGCAAAGGAGTTGATGCTCCTCCACATCTGGCCCACAGACGTGTGAGCATCTAGGGTGGAACACCACTAGCCATTTTTTCCTCTTGATGTTGTGAGTCTCTTCATGGACATGTTCTTTGACTGCCTGGAGAGTGCGGTAGGAGTCTTCAGTGCGACGTTTCCTGTGCATTTTCTGAATGACGTTGAGCCGGTGATTGAGTTCTTTAACTCTGTCACAGTAGTACCATCTGTCCCGATGAGTGGTGTGTTGTGGTTTGCAGAGGGGGATGGAGGAGTTTGCTGCAGCTTGCAGGGCATTGACTAGCTCGGCCTCTGCTTGGTCGCTGTCTTCAGATGGTACGTAGGCTGAAAACCATTTCCTGAGGTGCTCCTGGAATCGGCCCCAGTCGGCCTTCTTGAAATTCCATCGAGGGGGAGGAGCAGGGATTTGGAAGATTTCAGGAATTGGCAGTGTGAGATGGATCCCATAGTGGTTGCTTGTGACCAGGCGATGAACTCTCCATGTGGCGTCCTGCTTTAGGGAATTGGAGACAAAGGTGATATCCAGTATTCCACCTCTGTCGTGTGTTGGCTCATGATCGTTGAGAAGGGAGACATCTTCTTGGTCATCCAGCAGGCTCATGATGTGTCTGCCTGCAGCACAGGGGCACTCATACCTGAATCTTGTATGATGCGCGTTGAAGTCGCCTCCTATTACCAAGTCACGATGACTGGCTAGCCCGAAGAGGGTAGTCAGGTCTAAGCTACCATTCCGTGATCTGTAAATGTTGTACAGATCTATGCAGCTGCCCTGAAGTTGGATGTTAACAGCGAGGACGTGGACATCTTTGCCGCAATAGACCGGTCGGGTTATTTCCTTGGCTAATAGGTTTTTCCTGATGAAGGTGGCGCTGCCTCTGTTCTCCCCTGCAGACCAGTGCTGGTAGAATCCATTGTATCTTGAGATTTTTGGAGGGTATTGCTCTGTGCACAGGGTTTCTTGAACCATGATGACATCAATGTTGTCAGTCTTGGCTATGCCTTCAAGATGTTGTACCTTGTGTCTGAGACCCTGGGCGTTCCAGTGTAGAATCCCGAGATTAGACATCTTGATGATTTAAGGAGGTGGAGGTGGTAGGAGTGGTGGGTTGTTGAGGCTGCTGGTAGGTTCTGGAGACGAAGGCGTTGTCGACAACGGAGTGGGCTACTTCGACGACTTGATTGTAGGCATCTTGGGTGGTGGCTCTGGTATCGAGGAGTCGGACGGCTGCCTGTACGGCTTGAATAAGAAGGTTGTTGAGCTCGTTTACTGTGAAGAGGGTTTGCTGTTTGGAAGAGGAGGCAGAGGAAGGTGTCTGGATAGGCTGTTTAGGTATGGGGGTATGGGATTTTAGTCTAGGGTCCAGGGACCTAGTGTGGCTAGTGGGTGTGTGCGTGGTCTGAGTGTTCTGGGTTTTGCGTGTGACTGTATTGTGCGTTTGAGTGTTGCGTGGGGTGGAGGTGTTGGTGTGAGTGTTGCGTGTGGGGTTGATAGGAGTGTGAGTGTTGTTTGTGGGGATGGTAGGAGTGTGAGTGTTGTGTGATGGGGTGGATGGAGTTGGTGTAGGGGTGGAAGCTGTAGGAGGTGTGATCTGTGTGTTAGGAGCTGGGTTGGTGTAGTGTGGTGGGTTTTGGGTGGGGAGGTTAGGTGTGGGTGGGGCAGGAGGGGGATTTGCCAAGGATTGGAGGTGGGGGGAGGAGCTGGGGTGAATTTGGGGGTGGTGTGATTGGTGACAGGGGCAGAAGAAGGGGTTCTTTGAGGAATCCTCTTCAGCCTTTCTGGGCAGCGGTTGTTCCATGCGTGATGGTTCCCTTTGCAGTTCGGGCACTTGGCAACTGTTGCTTCTTTTGCCTTGAAATTGTTAAGGCAGCGGTCGGTGGAGTGTTTCCCACTGCAGATTCCACATCTCTCTGGGAAATGGCAAGTATTCCTGTGGTGCCCAAATCTTTGACACCGGAAACATCTTAGGGGTTCTGGGGTGTAGTCTCTTATGCTGAACTTGCCCCAGATGCCAAGGTTTACTTGCGAAGGGGGTGGACCACAGATGTGGACCAGAACTTGCTTTGATGGGATGGTTTGGCCCTCTATTTTGGAGGAGCAACGTGAGGCAGCCGTTATGTACGTTTGCTTGGTCAGCAGGTCAACTGACCAAGCAACGGGGAAGCCAATGACGATATATTTTCTTATTTTTTGTGCAGGGTTCATCTCTATCAAGTGAGGTGAGTTGAAGCTGCGGATCTTCTCTGCGGCTTCTGCTGAGGCTGGGTGGATAATGAAGTCACCCTGTACTTTAGGCTTTATTTTGCAGCCATGCTCGGTGAGTTGGTCTTCCAACTCTCTGATAAGGTCATATGCCTCTTTGGTGGAAGGAGCCTCAACTTTGAACTTGGAAATGGGCTCTCTATCAGTCTTTGGGGCTGGGGGGGGGAACTGGGGCAGCAGCACTCTCATGGCTACTGCCAGAGGCAGTCCTTGGCCTCTTCTTTCCTGCAACCGTCCACCCCTCTTGAGGGGGGTCGAGTTCCATTCCCACCTCTTGGGGGGGAAGCAGGAGAAGCGGCTGAGGCCATGACTAACAACTAGTCATGGATATCACAGATTTCACTAGGTATATGTTATTTGCACTGTTTGTCAAATTTGATTAATGCAATATAGGGGCCTTATGGCTAGATCACTTCACTTAATTGCAACACTACAACACTTAATCACTTAAACAGTCTTCTATCTTTCTTCCCAACTCTCGTGGGAGAGGGGAGTGCAAACAGAGATTATGCTCAGCACACAATAATGTGTGTTCAATTAAACAAAAGAACACAAAAGCACAAAAAAACAACAAAACAAGGCAATCTTTCTGTTTCTCTCTTTGGCTCTCGTGAGAGAGGAAGAAAAGAAGACAGATATACTTAGGTTATATTTCCTTGTGAAAACTTCCCCCTCAGGTCAGGTATGGAGTGGAGGAGGCGAAGTTCACTTTGCTGGTAGGAAGGCTTCAACTACCTATCACAAAAGATATAAAAACAATTAGAAGCCTGAACACTTTCTATTTCCCTTTTCTTCCCAACTCTTATAAAAGAGAGAGAAGAGCAGGCAAAATTACTTGGAGCATATCACACACACAGTCGCTTGTTTTCACTAAAACACAATAATGTGTGTTCAGTTAAACAAAAGAACACAAAAGCAAAAAAAAACAACAAAACAAGGCAATCTTTCTGTTTCTCTTTTTGGCTCTTGTGAGAGAGGAAGAAAAGAAAACAGATATACTTAGGTTATATTTCCTTGTGGAAACTTCCACCTCAGACAGGGATGGAGTGGAGGAGGCGAAGTTCACTTCAAGAGTAGGAAGAGGCTTCAACTACCTATCACAATAGATATAAAAACAAATTAGAAACCTGAACACTTTCTATTTTCATTTTCTTCCCGACTTATAAAAGAGAGAGAAGAGCAGGCAAAATTATTTGGGGTATATCACACACACAGTCACTTGTTTTCACTAGAACAAAACAAAACAAAAGCAGTCTTTGCTTCTTTTTCTGGCTCTCGTGAGAGAGGAGGAAAAGAGGACAGAGATACTTATGCAGGTCCTATCACTACTGGAGCTGGGACCAGACTGTTGTTGGGAGTTAATGTGCTGTGATCACGGTGTCCCCTGTGCCAGGTAAGCTGCTGGGTGGAGTCGGCTTCTGTTATTGGCTGCTGGGTGGAGTCGGCTTCTGCTATTGGCTGCTGGCAGAGTGAGAGAGGAGAGGTCCAACTCCTACTGGAGCTGGAACTGGACTGTGCAGTCAGTGGAATGTCTCCCACTGCAGATTCAAATCTCTCTGGGAGATGGCAAGTATTTCTATGGTGCCCAATTCTTTAACACCAGAAACATCTCAGTGGTTCAGGAGTGTAGTCTCTTATGTTGAATTTGCCCCAGATGCCGAGGTTTACTTGCAAAGGGGGTGGACCACAGATATGGACCTGAACTTGTTTTGAGGGGACGGTTTGGCCCTCTATTTTGGAGGAGCAACGTGAGGCAGCTGTAATATACGTTTGCTTGGTTAGCAGGTCAACTGGCCAAGCAACAGGGAAGCCAATGAGGATGTATTTCCTTATTTTTGTGGCAGGGTTCATCTCTGTCAAGTGAGGTGAGTTGAGGCTGTGGATCTTCTCTGCGGCTTCTGCTGAGGATGGGTGGAAGATAAATTCACTTTGTACATTAGGCTTAATTTTGCAGCCAAACTCGGTGAGTTGGTCTTCCAACTCTCTGATTAGGTCATATGCCTCTTTAATGGAAGGAGTCTGAACATTGAACTCATATATGGGCTCTCTATCGGTCTTTGGGGCTGGGGGGAGAACTGGGGCAGCAGCACTCTCATGGCTACTGCCAGAGGCCATCCTTGGCTTCTTCTTTCCCACAACCGTCCACCCCTATTGAGGGGGGTCGAGTTCCATTCCCCCCTCTGGGGGGGAGCAGGAGAAGCGGCAGAGGCCATGACTAACAACTAGTCATGGATATCACAGATTTCACTAGGTACATATCACTTGCACTGTTTGTCAATTTCGTTTAATAAAACATAGGGGCCTTTTGGCTGGTTCACTTCACTTAATTGGAACACTACAACACTTTATCAGTAAAACAGTCTTCTATCTTTCTTCCTAACTCTCGTGGGAGAGGGGAGTGCAAACAGAAATTATGCTCAGCACCACGTGGTTTTTTTTTATTTCTCTTCCCAGCTCTCTAAAGAGAGGGAAAGGAAACAGAATAAATGCAAGGTTGAAATATGAACACTTTCTATAGAATTATGGAACACACAATGATGTGTGTTCAACTTAACAAAACAACACAAAAGCATAAAAACACAACAAAACAAGGCAATCTTTCTGTTTCTCTCTTTGGCTCTCGTGAGAGAGGAAGAAACGAAAACAGAGATACTTAGGTTGTTTTTTTTCCTTGTAGAAACTTCCACCTCAGATCAGGGATGGAGTGGAAGAGGGGATATTTATCTCACTGGTAGGAAGAGGCTTCAATTACCTATCACAAAAGATATAAAAACAAATTAGAAACCTGAACACTTTCTATTTCCCTTTTTCTTCCCAACTCTTATAAACAAGAGAGAAGAGCAGGCAAAAATGTTTGGGGTATATGACACACACAGTCACTTGTTTTCACTAAAACAAAAACGGGAACACAAAAGAAAATAAATACAATCTTTGCTTCTTTCTTTGGCTCTCGTGAGAGAGGAGGAAAAGAGGACAGAGATACTTAGGCGGGTCCTATCACTACTGGAGCTGGAAGCAAACTGTTGTGGGGAGTTAATCTGCTGGGCAGAGTCGGCTTTAGCTGCTGGGTGGAGTCGGCTTCTACTATTGGCTGCTGGCAGAGTGAGAGAGGAGAGGTCCACCCGCTACTGGAGCTGGAACTGGACTGAAAGGCTCTTCCTATCAGTGAAGTGAAGTTTTCCTCCTCCACTACTTCCCTGATCTGAGGTGGAAGTTTCTACAAGGAAAAAAGCAAACCTACGTATCTCTGTTTTCTTTTCTTCCTCTCTCATGAGAGCCAAAGAGAGAAACAGAAAGATTGCTTGTTTTTTTTTTTTTTTTTTGCTTTTGTATTGTTTTGGTTTAGTTGAACACACATTATTGTGTGTTCCATAATTCTATAGAGTGTTCAAATTTTAATTTTGCATTTATATTCTGTTTGCTTTTCCCTCTCTTAAGAGAAGTGGGAAGAGATATAAAAAGACCACTTGGTGCTGAGCATACTTTGTGGTGTGTCTCATAACCGAGGTGATCCATTGCATATTTTCTGTTTGCACTCCCCTCTCTCACGAGAGTTGGGAAGAAAGATAGAAGACTGTTTTAGTGATAAAGTGTTGTAGTGTTCCAATTAACTGAAGTGATCCAGCAACAAGGCCCCTATAGTCTATTAAACAAAATTCACAAACAGTGCAAGTGATATAACATACTTAGTGAAAGCTCTGGATATCCATGACTAGTTGTTAGTCATGGCCTCTACCGCTTCTCCTGCTCCCCCCCCCAGAGGGGGGAATGGAACTCAACCCCATCAAGAGGGGTAGACAGTTGTGGGAAAGAAGAGGCCAAGGACGGCCTCTGGCAGCAGCCAGGAGAGTGCTGCTGCCCCAGTTCCCCCCCAGCCCCGAAGACCAATAGAGAGCCCATATCAAAGTTTAAAGTTCAGACTCCTTCCACTAAAGAGGCATATGACCTAATTAGAGAGTTGGAAGACCAACTCACTGAGCTTGGCTGCAAAATTAAGCCTAATGTACAGGGTGGATTTATCATCCACCCATCCTCAGTAGAAGCCGCAGATAAGATCCACAGCCTCAATTCACCTCTCTTGGCAGAGATGAACCCTGCACAAAAAATAAGGAAATATATCCGCATTGGCTTCCATGCTAACCAAGCAAATGTATATATTACTGCTGCCTCACTTTGCTCCTCCAAAATGGAGGACCAAACCGTCCCCTCAAAACAAGTTCTTGTCCACATATGTGGTCCACCCCCTTTGCAAGAAATCCTCGACATCTGGGGCAAATTCAACATAAGAGACTACACTCCTGAACCACTGAGATGTTTCTGGTGTCAAAAAAATGGGCACCATAGAAATACTTGCCATCTAGCAGAGGGATATGCAATCTGCAGTGGGAGACATTCCACTGAATGCTGCCTCAACAAATTTAAGGCCATTGAGGCAACAGTTGCCAAGTACCCAATCTGTAAGGGAAACCATCACGCATGGAACAACCGCTGCACAGAAAGGCTGAAGAGGATTCCTCAAAGAGTCCCTTCCTCTGCCCCTGCCACCAATCACACCACCTCCAACTCCACCCCAGCTCCTCCCCCCACCTCCAATCCTTGGCAAAGGCCCCTTCCAGCCCCACTAACACCTAACCTCCCCACCCAAAACCCACCACACAACACCAACCCAACTCCTAACACACAGATCACACCTCCTGCATTTTCCAACCCTACACCAACTCCATCCACCCTATCACACAACACTCACACTCCTACCATCTCCCCAAACAACACTCACACTCCCAAAATTCTCTCAAGCAACACTCACACCAACACCTCCACCCCATGCAACACTCAATCACGCAATACAGTTATATGCAACACTCAGACCACACACACACCTGCTCACCACACCAGGTCCCGGGACCCTAGACTTAAATCCCATACCCCCACATCTCAACAGCCTATCCAGACACTTTCCTCTGCCTCCTCTTCCCAATAGCAAACCCTCTTCACAGTAAATGAGCTCACCAACATTATTATTCAAGCCATACAGGCAGCCGTCCGACTCCTCGAAACCGAAGCCTCTCTTCAAGATGCCTACAATCAAGTCGTCGAAGTAGCCAAGTCTGTCGTCGCCCAAGCCCTCATATCCAGAACCCACCACCAGCCTCAACAAACCATCACTCCTACCACCTCCACCTCCTTAAATCATCAAGATGTCTAATCTCGGGATCCTACACTGGAAAACCCAGGATCTCATACACAAGGTACAACATCTTGAAGGCATTGCCAAGGCTGACAACATAGATCTCATCATGATTCAAGAAACCCTGTGCACAGAGCAAAACACTCCAAAAATCTCAAGATACAAAGGATTCTACCAGCACTGGTCTCAAGGGGAGAACAGAGGCACCGCCACTTTTACAGGAAAAACCTGTTAGCTAAGGAAATAACCCAACCAGTCTACTGCTGCGAAGATGTCTACGTCCTCGCTGTTAACATCAAATTTCAGGGCAGCTGTACAGATCTGTACAACATTTACAGACCACAGGATGGTGGCTTAGACCTGACTACCCTCTTCGGGCTAGCCAGTCATCGTGACTTGGTATTAGGAGGCGACTTCAACGAGCACCATCCAAGATTCAGGTATGAGCGCACATGTGCTGAAGGCAGACACATCATGAGTCCGCTGGATGACCAAGAAGAAGTCTCCCTTCTCAGCAATCATGAGCCAACTCATGACAGAGGTGGAATACTGGACCTCACCTTTGTCTCCAGCTCCCTAAGGCAAGACGCCACATGGAGAGTTCATCCCCTGGTTACAAGCAACCACTATGGGATCCTTCTCACGCTGCCAATTCCTGAAATCTTCCAAATTCCTGCTCCTCCCCCTCGATGGAATTTCAAGAAGGCCGACTGGGGCCGATTCCAGGAGCACCTCAGCAATAGATTTTCAGCCTTCACAACATCTGAAGACATCAACCAAGCAGAGGCCGAGCTAGTCAATGCCCTGCAAGCTGCAGCAAACTCCTCCATCCCCCTCTATAATCCACAACACACCACTCATCGGGACAGATGGTACCACTGTGACAGAGTTAAAGAACTCAATCACCGGCTCAACGTCATTCAGAAAATGCACAGAAACGTCGCACTGAAGACTCCTACCGCATTCTCCAGGCAGTCAAAGAACATGTCCATGAGGAAATAATGGCTAGAGTGGTGTTCCACCCTAGATGCTCACACCTCTGTGGGCAAGATGTAGAGGAGCATAAACTCCTTTGCAGTGGATACATCATTTTTCTAGACCTAGAGAAGGCCTTTGAACTAGCCAATGTGCCAGCGTTACTCTCAGCACTTGTTGCAAAGCAGATCAAAGGTAACCTTCTCTCATGGATCAAGCAGAGTCTACAAAACCATATTGCACGAGTCAAAGTTGATAGGCACTACTCCACCTACAAAAACCACGAAAGTAGGACCCCTGAGGTGGAATCCTTAGCCCATTCCTCTTTAATTGTCTCATGGAAAAACTCATGGACATCGCACTACCACATGAAGCCAAACTCTTCAATTATGAGGATCACTTTGCCCTTGTCACAATAGGTGACAGAAGCTCTAATAAGACACAGTATTGCCTCACCACGATTCACAATGCCTCCATCTCCCTCAGAGTTAAAATCAATGCCCGCAAAACCAAGGCCCTTTCCATCCACCAGTGGAGACCATACACTAATCTGGTTATAGGTAATGAGCCTGTGGACTGGGTTACCAAGTACCAATACCTGGGTGTAATCATCGATGGCAAACTAACCTTTGGACCTGAAATTCAACACTTGCTCGACAAATGCAGCCAGCGACAAGCGGTCCTTCGTCGGATGTCGGGCCTCTACGATGGTGCATCATTTAATGTCATCAAAAGCTGCTATATACAATCCATAGACTATGCTTGTCCCACACTCTGGCTACTAAAAGACCAACAGTGGGACAAGATAGAAGTCATTCAAATCAACGCCATGCATACCATGCTATGAGCCCCGATGTGGACCAAGAGAGAAAACATCCAGATGGAATCGGAACTCATGCCAATCAAACTCAGAGCTCAGCAAAGACTGACCCTCTTTGTGGCCAAAGCCACCACTGCCCAATATAAATGCCTAGCTGGCACAAATCTCCATCTAGCCCTCAATCGCCAACACGACCACCATCCTAGAACCTAGGCAGCCAAGGTCTGCGCTAGCCTGCAAGCACTGCCAGTCAAGGGGGAACATCCTAGACAAGATACAGGACACTCCGCTTCTTGAATACCGATGCCCACCCCCATGGAATGACCAACCACTCGACATAAAGATCAAGCTCCCTGCTGACTCCGAAAGCTTGGTAAACCCGCTTGTCCTTAAAAACATATACAGGGACAAATTTCTACACTGACAGTTCAGTAAATCAAGAAACTGGAGCCTCAGCCGCCGCCTTCACCACTGGAAACCACGTCCTATCCTAGAGACTGTCAAACACCTGATCATCACTCCAGACTGAGCTTGTTGCCATATCCAGCGCCCTCGACTTCTTCATCCAGCAAGGAGCTGACCATGCCCTAATTCTCTTTGACTCTAAAGGCGCCTTAGAGGCCATCAAAAAGCCACTCCTCAGAGACAATGTACGTACCATCACCACCATCCTCAGCCACTACCACAGGATGACCAGCCTTGAAAAAGCATCACTTTTGCCTGGATTCCCAGCCACGTCGGCATCAAGGGAAATGAGGAAGCCGATCAAGCTGCCAAACAAACCACTCTTAGAGCAAAAATCCAAATATCTCTGCCTCCTGGGATTCAACAGATAAAAAACAAAGCCACCAAGTCACTCCTTAACGTCTTAATAACTAAACACAACCTGTGCACAGACATTGGCTCCCCCTCCACCTGGTGGTACAAAGCCACCACTGATCTTCAGCGAATCACCCTGCCTAAGAACCTTCGACGAAGCACAGCGGTCAATGTGTACCATCTGAGACTCGGGTACAAGTACACCTGGCGAATAGTGGATGATATCATCAGGGAATGCACCTTCTGCCAGGTACCCTCACCACATCCACTGCTCCACTACATCCTCGATTGTGATTCCTTTTCAGAAATTCAACGGAAAACTTGTGCCCCCGCAACTTCCAGCGAAGATCCAAATGCCTTCATGTTGCTAGCTCCATAATCAGACTAGCAACAAACAACTACATGAACAGCCTACTAAATATCATCATTCAATACCCTCCACCAAGATAACCATGTAATAACGCTCTCTCACCACCATAACAAGAATTCATTAAAATTGTTTGATGTAAACTAATAATCCTCAACTAAACACTTGTGTTTTCCACTATCTTTCAGTTTTGCACAACCTCACCTAAGAGCCAAAATAGGAAAGTCCGATCGCCCTCAAGAGTGAATACCACCAACAATAACAAGATATTACCCTACCTTCGTGCCAAAAGAGGAAGACCCACTCGCCCTCAAGGGCGAATACCACCTCCAGTCAATAAAATCTTACCCCAGCTGCGGGCAAAAAGGGAAGGTCTGCTCACCCTCAAGAGAGACCATCATTAAAAAAAATACTTTCTGTAATAATGTGGGGGATGACGCTTTGTTTACTTCTGTCTTCTTCCCCTCTTCCCGCTAGAAATTAAAGTCACCATGACTTCCGACCAGTGTTATTTTCACTAATAAACGTGTATTTGAGGATTACACATATTATTTAATGCCTTATTATAATCTTAAGGCTAATATATTTCAATGGCGACGTATATTTACTTGGAACAATACCTCTGAGTTAGCCTACAGTATTTTGCGAGTTTGGCAACTACCTGACAGGAATAATTTAGTTCAGTATATGACTGACCTACACAGAATTCCTACAGCGGAAGGATGACGACGTCAAGAAAGCCATCGGTGCCGGAATCTAATTCTGAGAAGCTGGATCTGATCACCATCAAATGTATGATTAACGATATTGATGAACATAACATGAGAACATAAGAATAGAGGACACTGCAACATGCCTACTGGCACACACGAGGCAGCTCCATTTTTGAATTGTATTTTCAGCATGTCTAACCTATTCTATTCTACTCTACTTATTTATTCTATTTTTCTTTTTATGATTTTTCTAATAAGCACTAACCTATTCATACCCACCCTACCTCTGTCATATGTCTATCTAATCTACATTTGAAGGTGTCTAAAGTATTGGCATTTACTATCATACTAGGAAGCTTGTTCCATGCATCAGCTACTCTATTACCAAACTAATTTTTACCAATTTCCCTTCTGAACCTAAATTTATCAAGCTTAAATCCATTATTACGAGTTCTGGTTTGATCATGAATTTTTAAAACTTTATTAATATCTCCCTTGTTAATCCCTTTAAACCACTTCAATCATATCCCCCCTAACTCTTCGCCTCTCTAGAGAATGTAGATTAAGTTTTTTTAATCTGTCCTCATATGGTAGATTTCTGATATTGTGTATCATCTTGGTCATTCTTCGCTGCACTCTCTCCAAGGATTCAATTTCCATTCTATAATAGGGTGACCAGAATTGCACAGCATAATCTAAATGGGGCCTAACTAATGCAAGATAGAGCTGCAAAATAACTTTTTCCGTCCTATTGCTAACGCTTCTTGAGATAAATCCTAAAATTCTGTTTGCTTTATTTCTGACTGCTGTGCATTGCTCTCTTGGCTTAAGACTACTACTCACAAGAACTCCCAAATCCCTTTCACACTGAGAACTCATGATTTCATGGTTATTTAGCTTATAACTAGTATTGTCTTTTATAGTACCCATTTTAACTACTTTACATTTTTCAACATTAAATTCCATTTGCCATTTGTCCGACCATTCAGATAATCTATTTAGATCTTCCTGTAAAGCATGAATGTCTTCTTTTCCATTTATAGTTCTACCTATTTTAGTGTCGTCTGCGAATTTACTTAGGTTACTACTGATATCCGAATCCAGATCATTTAGATATAAGATGAATAATAGGGGACCCAGTACCGAGCCTTGTGGTACCCCGCTAGTAACCGAGCCCCACTCTGATTTCTCTCCATTTATGCAAACTCTCTGTTTTCTGTCTTTTAACCATTGTTTGATCCATCTGAGCACAGCTCCTCCTATACCATGAGCTTCCAGCTTTTTAACTAATCTTTTGTGAGGAACTCTATCAAAAGCTTTGCTAAAATCTAGATATATTGTATCATATTCTTTGCCACAATCTACTGCCTCGTAAACTTCTGAATAAAAAGACAGTAAGTTTGTAAGGCACGAAAAACCCTTAAGAAACCCGTGTTGTGAAAGTTTTATCAGTCTGTGTAATTCTAGATGTGCCCTTATTTTATTTGCAACTATGGATTCTAGAATCTTACCCACTGTTGACGTTAAACTTACCGGCCTATAATTATTCTTTTTAACACGTTCTCCTTTTTTAAATATTGGTACCACATCTGCCAATTTCCACTCCTTGGGTACCGATCCTAATTTTATTAAATTATTAAATAATGCAGTTAGAGGACAACTAAGCTCTTCCTTGCATTCCTTTAATAGTCTAGCATATATTCCATCAGGTCCCGGAGATTTATGAGCCTTTAATTTATCTATTTCTTTTATTACCTCCTCTCTCGTAATATTTATTGAACTAAGTATATTATCGGGACTGTCTCTGTAAATGGATTCTACTTCAGGAATATTTTCCAAGTTTTCATTTGTAAATACACATAAGAAATAATCATTTAAACATGTACACATCACTTTATCGTCATCTGTGATGCCAAAAGAGCACTGCTGCTATCATCGGTAGGAGTGGATACTTTCACTAAAATTTGTAAGTTAACAGCTCCTAAGCTGCCTTCTGCTGTTCCATTCACAGAACTAGTATCTGTTTTAAAGTTTCATTTCATAACTAAGCCTAGCTATCATAGGGTTGTATGTGATTTCCTGAAGAGGAATAAGAAAGGGAGTGACACAGTTAAATAGTATTATGCTGAATTAAAACAGCTAGCCCAGCAGTGTGACTTTAATGATGATTTTGACAGACATTTGAAAAAGCAATTACTTGTAGGTATTGATCAGGAAATTTATTTCAAAATATTACTTGCAGATTCATTTGATTTTAAAGCAATAATTTCCAGAGATTATGGGCAAAGTTTATAAATTTAGAAACTGCTTATGTAACTGAGAATAGGCCTACAGCAAATACTTCTGCAGTAAATAAAATAAAATCAGAAAATTAGTTTTGGTGCTAAAGCAAAACAGAGGAACCAAAATATTAAAACTTTTGGTAAATGCCATCATTGTGGATGAGGTAATCATCAGTAAGATAAATGTAAGTTTAAGGATCCTACATGTTATCCTTGTACAAAAACCGGCCATGTTAGTAGTGTAAGTTTTAAAAAGAAAATGAAAGGTGAGCAAGTGCATTCAATTAATGATGTAGACTTAAACAAGTCTACAGGGAATGAAATATTTCAAAATCCCTATGATTTACTTAAACTTTTTGAAGAAAATGTAAATTATGTGAAGTCAGTGGAGGATTATGAATAACCATATCATGAATCCATGGTATTAAATAGTATTCCTATTAAATTTTAGCTAGATGCAGGCAATTGGGCATCCACTAATTCTAAGCATGATGTAGTGAACATATAGTTGTCGCCTTTGCCAACCAGAAAGAGGTTAGCAAATTATGATAAATTAGATATGAAAGTTTATGGAGAAATTAAATGTAGTGTTTCTTTCAAAGATAAATTTGTTAAAAGGCAAACATTTTATGTAGGTGATAATTTTTAAATCTGGTAGGTAGGTCTTAAATGAAAAAGCTGCATTATAAGTGGGTACAATTGATGCTCTATATGAGTAATCAGGAATGATATATTTCTAATTTAAATAATAATTTTGCTACAGATTGTTTAACAATGTTTCATAATTATAGAGTGGATGAAAGTTCCCCCAATAACAAATTATGAGTGTCAGCTATGCTAAAAAGAAAATGCAGTGCCTAAGTACTTTAAAGCTCGTTCTGTGCCTTACCACTATAAAAGTAAAATTGAAAATGCACTGCTAGATTTGGAAAAAGACAAAATAATTAGTAAGGTTGAGCATGCTGGAGATTGGTCAAGTCCAATCGTACCTGTAATGAAATCTAATGGTGAAATAAGAATTTGTGTAGATTCTAAATACGTCAAAATGCAGACTTGTGTTAATACTTTTCCATTACCAAAATTAGAGTATATTTTAGCTAATTTAGCTTCTTGTCAGTATATAACTAAATTAGACTTGAAAAAAATGCATATTTTACAATTAGCTGTAAGTGAGGATTCCCAACAGTACCTTGTTATGAATACACATTAAAATTTGTATAAATTTCATAGATTACCTTTTTGTTTGTCATCGGCACCTGGCATTTTTCAGAGATTTATTACTGAATTATTGACAAATATTGATTGGAGTCCAGGTATTTTTAGATTATATTATTGTTGTTGGTTCTACTCGGGAAGAACATGACCAAAGGCTATGTAAAGTGTTATCAGCTTTACAAAACAAAAATGTAAAACTAAATAAGTACTATACTTAGGATACATACTGAATAGGGATGGTATTAAACCTGATGCCAAAAAAACTGAAGCAATTTTGGAAGCTCCGATTTCAAATTCTATTCATTCACTAAGATCATTTTTGGGAGTATGTACTTATTATAATAGATTTTTTCCTCAATGTTGAAGATATATTATATATACATCCTTCATAAAAAAAATTATTAATCTTTTGTTGATATTGTCTGCAAGAAGACATTGTTTTCACATTATAATAAATATAAAATAATAATTTTAATTAGATGAGTGCACCATTAACTATACTGTTTGCTGTTATGATTTTTACAAATTTCCCCTTTTCTGTTGTTGCCTTTTGGCATCTTGAGGATAAAGTAGTCAAAAAGGGCTGAAGGACGTTTCAATAAATCTTTCTTGGATTACTATATATTTATAGAATATATGGGCTTTATACCCATTAGGTTATGGACCCAGGTTGCTGCGGATCCATGGTTCATAGTTGATGTTCGAGAAAAGAAGAAATGAAGGAAAAATCCGAGGAAGCTGTGCTGAATGATTTCTTAGCCTACTGGTAACCGGCAGTACCCTAAGCTAACAATTAGCTTCCGATGGTAAAGTAACTCAGATGACTAGCCTAGCCTAATGAAATGTGGGAAGTCTTCAAGTGCCTTTAATTTTTAAAATGGCCGATTTAAAAAGTGTCATTGTGCCTCTGAATGGCGCTAATTATGCTACCTGGAAAGTTCAGGTTAGAATGGCCCTCATTAGAAAAGATGTATGGGGCCTGGTAGAGGGAACTGAGACTGTCCCTGATTCATCAGACACTACCAATTACAGGAAATGTAGGAGAAATAAAGCGTTTTCTATTATTGTATTAGCCATTAACACAAAATTACTTTATATGATTGGTGATCCAAAAGATCCCCAAGAAGTTTGGAATAAACTTTGTAACCAGTTCCAGAAAAATACATGGTCTAATAAATTGCAGTTGCGTAGAAAATTATTTTCTTTAAGGTTAAGAGAAGGCAGTTCTATACAGAATCATATAAAAACTATGACTGAAATATTTGATAACTATCTGCTATTGGAGATTCTGTTAGTGAAGAGGATAGAGTAGTTTATCTTTTAGCTAGCGTACCAGATTCATATAATGTTTTAGTCACAGCACTGGAAGCTAGTCCTAAAGTACCAGGATTAGAAACTGTGATTGAAAGATTACTTCACGAGGAAAGAAAATATTTGTCAAAAGAGAGTGGTAGCTCAAATGTCAATGTCAAACAAGAAAAGCCTTCAGTGCCAAGAAATCTAAGCCTAAGAATATTTTAAGTGTCATAACTGTGGTAAACCAGGGCATATTAAAAAGAATTGGAAGATTTTTAAAAATGGTTCTAGGCCCACTAAGTCTAGATTTAAAGAAAAATCAAATAGTGCTGGAAGTGATGACAGTGTGGGGTTGCTTGCAACCAATGCTATTTCAGCTTGTGGAGCAGATGTCATGATTGACACATAGATTGTAGATTCTGGTGCCACATACCACATGTGTGATAATAAAAATTCTTTACAGAATATAGGGAAACCATTTCTGCGACATTAGGTGATGGGCATTCTTTAAATGCAGTTGGTTTTGGCAAAGTAGCTTTAAAATTGTTGTTACCAAATGGCAAGGTTAAAAACTGTACATTATCTGAGGTATTGTATGTACCTAAATTATCTTATAATTTACTTAGTGTGTGTAAAGTTACAAAACTTGGCAATTTTACTAAGTTTCATGGTGATGAGTGTAAGATATTTGATGCCAGTGAAAACCTAATTGCTCTATCTGAATAGAAAGATACTTTGTATTATTTAAAATGTATTTATTATGAAAATAAAATAAATACTGTATGCAAATTAAAAGGAAATGAAACTATTTGGCATAGGAAGTATGGCCATTTAGGTGTTAAAAATTTAAAGTTTTTGGTAAAAAAATGAACTTGTAGCAGGTTTAAATTTTGATGTAGATAAAGAACTAGAATTTTATGAACCTTGTATTAAAGGGAAAATAAGAAAACTCCTTTCCCTTGTAAAAATGAAAACCTTGTCAGAGAACCTCTTAATTTAATTCATAGCGATGTATGTGGGAAAATGAATGAAAAATCTTTAGGTAATGGTGAATACTTTCTTACATTTATTGATGATGCACTCGTTACGTATGGGTGTATATACTTGAAGGAAAATATGAAGTTTTTTATAAATTCAGAGAATGGAAAAATTATATAGAAAACCAGATTGGTAAGAAAATTAAAACACTCTACAGATTATGGAGGTGAGTATACATCTAATGAATTTGAGTAATTAATTAGATGAATATGAGTATGCTATTTCAAAAACTCCAGAACAAAATGGGGTGAGTGAAAGGATGAACAGGACTCTTGTAGAACAAGTTAGGGCTATGTTGATAGATTCAAAGTTGCCTCATAAATTTTGGGCAGAGGCATTATCAACTGCCTGTTATTTAAAGAATAGACGTCCTGTCAGAGCACTTAAGAGGAAAATACTATACAGCCAAGATGTAATATTTAATGAGGAACAATGTGGAGTTGAGAAGGAGGAAGTTGAGGTTAAAAATGAAACTCCAAACATTGAGATACTTCATCCAGAAGAATGTAGTAGTTTTTGAAAAATAAATGATGAAGTATATGAACAGCCTGATCCTGAAGTAAGGCGTTTTGTAAGGAAGAAAAGAGCACCAAATATGTACGGTGAGTGGTTTTCAGCTGCACCTTGCAGGGTGCTGATGGAAACTGTTGGATGAATGCTATGAAGCAAGAAATGAATTCAATTTATGAAAATGATGTATATGATTTGGTTGAACTCCCTGAAGGTAGAGAAGCACTTAATAGTAAAAGAGTATTTAAAAAAAAAATAGCAGGTGATGGTTCCATTGAACGTTACAAGGCTCGTCTCGTTGCTCAAGGTTGTTCACAAAAATTTACTGTAGATTATAATGAACATTCAGTCCTGTGGTTAGGTTTGAGTCTATCTGTACAGTTATAGCCTTAGTAGTTCAGAAAGGATTGAAACTACATCATTTGGATGTGACCTCAGCATATTTAAATGATACCTTGACTGAGGTAGTTTATATGAAACAACCAGATGGGTTTGTAGAGAAAGGTAGCTAAAATTTTGTATGTAAACTCAAGAAAAGTATTTATGGTTTAAAGCAGTCTCCAAGGTGTTGGAACAATTCTTTAGATGGTTGTTTGAAAAGCCTAGGTTTTGTCCAAGCATCAGCTGATCCTCGTATTTATAGTAATTTGGAAGGAGAGCTGTTCATCATTGCAGTCTATATTGATGATATAATTTTGGCATGTAAGTCTGATAGGATGATGAAGAAAATTAAAAAATTTCCTGCTTTGCAGTATAAACTGAAAGATCTTGGTGAACATACATATATTATAGGAGTAAAAGTTAATCAGGATATCTCAAAGAGTCAAGTGTGGTTAGGCATGGAAAATGCAAAGCCAATGGAAACACCTGTTGACCCAAATCAAAAATTATGTAAAGCTACTGAAAATTGCACATTATGTAATCAAGAGCAATATCAGTCAGCAGTTGGTAGTTTAAAAAACAATGCCTGATATTACATTTGCTGTGAGCAGTGTTTCCAGGTATTGTTCTAAACCAATCATTCAGCATTGGAAAGCAGTTAAACGCATAATGAGACATCTTAAAGGTACACCGAATTTTGGTATTCTTTACAATAATTATGGATCTAAAAATTTTATTGGGTACTGTGAAGCCGATTGGGTTGGTGATTCTGATGATCGTAAGTCAGGTTATTCATTTCATTTGAGTAATGGTGGTTTAAGTTGGAGTAGTAAAAAACAAAGCTGTATAGCTATTTCAACTGCAGAAGCAAAGTATATGGCTCTAGCTAGTGCAGCCCAAGAAGCTGTTTGGTTGCGCAAGCTAGCAACAGATATGAAATTTATTTCAGAAGGTCCTATGTTGATTCATAAAGACAGTCAGTCTACTATTGCTATGTCAAATAATCCTCAATTTCATGATTGATCTAAGCATATTGACATATAATTTCATTTTGTACGTGATCAGTGTAATGAAAATGTCATTCACCTAGAATATTGTCCAACAAATTTATTACACCCAGGTCTGATTGGTATATACAAAATTCAAGTTTTTCATGCCCAAAACCCATGGCTAATATATGACCATGTGGCAATGGCTAAATGACTCGTAATTTGGCTCGAAATAGTGAAGGGCATGGAAATAAGGTGAGCAATTTATAACAATTGTAATATCAATTTCACCTAATACAATAGTAATTACAATCTGAGATTTTACAAACCTACAGATTAACAAAACAGACATAAATACATTAATTATTAATATCATAATTAATATAAACCTACTGATTAACAAAAACAGACCTAAAAACATTAATAATTAATATAAACCTACACATTAACAAAAACAGACAAAAGCTACAAAGGAAATAATAATGATAATTAATATAACTTTTAACTGTTATCAAAAGTGAAATGGAACCTGGGAAGAGAGCAATAAACTAATACACAATACCGAATATACAATACCAAACCCAAGGAGCTCCAGGTGGCAGAACTACATGGCCGGTACGGGGAACATACTCCTGGTATGTAGTGACGATCGCTGGATAGGAACTGTACTCTGTCTGCCGGCGTTCTTAAATGGGTATTTAAAACCTCGGACAGTGGGGAGGTCTTGGGACTAAGATGGTCAGCCAAAGTAGGGTCGAGGGTAAGGCCAGAAACTTCATTATGATTGGCTGTTCGAGGTGAAGTGAATGCTGACTGGTTGAAATGAACGCTGATTGTTTGAGTCGAGTTATTGGTAGTTAAAAAAGGGGTAACAAGTTGTTTGGGGTTGTAACGTACCCCCACACCAAAAACCTCTGTAGTGGAGCCCAGAAGAGGTACTGAAGAGAGGCGACCACAAACAAGCAGCTCACAGTATTAGGTGGGATCATCCGCCTCAGATCCACCAGATAAGGCATCAGCAAATATATTTTCCGCACCTCTGATATGGTGAACTTGAAGATTGTATGTCTGAAGTAGGAGGGACCACCTAAAAATCCTTTGATTTGCTAGCTTGGTCGAGTTGATAAAGGCCAGTGGGTTTTGGTCCGTTAAAATCTGTACACAGCGAGGCGAAGCCTGAAGATGGCATTCAAATAATTTGATTGCAAGGATGAGAGCCAGTGCCTTTTTTTCTATGGTGGACTATGATTGTTGATGCTTCTTCATCTTGCAGAAATAATATGGCACAGGGTGCAGTACATTGGTGTGTTGGTCGGCGTGCAAAAGTACCGCTCCCACTCCAAGACCACTTGCGTTAATTTGGAGGTGGAATGGAAGGTTGAAGCCAGGAGCTCTTAAAACAGGCTGAGATGTTAGAAACAGTTTCAGATGTTGTAAAGCCTTTTCACATTCAGGAGTCCATTTAAAAGGCACTTAGGATCTGGTGAGGTTCGTCAAGGGTGCAGCCACTGTAGATAAATTGACACAGAACCTTCGATAATACCCCACCATACCAAAAAAATGCTAACTTCTTTCCTGGTATTAAGGGCTGGAAATGCAATGATGGCCAACACATTGGCTGCCTTAGGATGGAGCATTCCATTTCCAATGGTATGATCAAGATAAGTAACGGTCCCATATCCAAAGACATATTTCTGTAGATTGATGATAAGTCCAGCTGCTTGTAGCCACATCATTAGAGCTTGTAAACGATTGCAATGTTCTTCCCAGGTGTCTGCTATGACTACAATGTCATCTAAATAAGCAGCAGTTCCTTTCGGTCCTTGGATGATTTGGTTGATGACCCTTTGAAAAGTAGAAGGAGCATTAGTCATGCCAAATGTTAAAACTTTTTATTGGTACAAACCAAATTGGGTGATAAATGTGGAAATCTCTTCAGCACTCTCTGTAAGAGGTATATGATAATAATGCTTAGTGAGATCAATGGTTGTAATAAACTGGGATTTTCCAATAGTATTTAAAAGGTGTTCTATTAAGGGGAGGGGATAAGAGTTTTTGATAGTTACATTATTTACTTTTCTATAGTCAGTGCAAAGTCGGGAACGTCCGTCAGGTTTTGGCACTAAAATACCTGGTGATGCCCAGGGAGACATACTTGGTTCAGCTAAGCCAGGAGTTGATAGATAATCTACTTCTTTCTTCATAATATCATTCTTGTGGGGGTGTGATCTATATGGTGCTTGCCTAATAGGAGTTTGACATAAACTAATCAACTTTGTGTCATGGTGGATATAATTACACAATCCTGGAGAATCAGAAATAACAGAGGGAACTTGATGCAACAGCTGAGCCAAGTCTGCCTTCTGGTTTGAATGAAGGTCATCAAAATATTCATTAAGATTCTGTAATATACTGGTGTTGGAGAGAGAGCCTTGGTTACAGGGTAAGTCAACAGGTAGGCTACTTTCACCATCACCATCCAATCCCATCTCAGACATAGGGTTGGTGTCTGCCACACATACTGTAATTGAAGAAACAGTTCTGACATCTACCTCTGGTGATATGGAATAGTAAGGTTTGAGTAAATTCACATGAACCAACTGTGTTTTCTTTCTATGATCAGGTGTTGCTATGACATTGTTTAGAGAACTCAACTTTTTCTGAATTGCATATGGTCCTGAATATTTCTTTTTTAAGGGAGATCCAGGAGAAAGCAAAAAGACTAAAACTTGGTCCCCGGGGGCAAACTATCTAGGAATGGCTTCCCTATCATAATGGTCCTTGGAATTCTCTTGACTGTGACTTAAATTGTCAAGAGCAAAAGTTTTTACTTTATGAAGTTTCTTCTGAAGTTCTTCCAAGTATTTGTGGATAGCAATAGTTTTAGATGCTATAGAGAACCACTTCTCCTTGCTGACCATTAAGGGTCCCCTAAGAGGTCGACCATAAACTAGTTCAAAAGGGGATACTCCCGAAGACTCTTTGATTGATTCTCTATATGCAAAAAGTAGCCAATCTATTCCTTCATTCCAACAGTTACTACTCTCTAAACAATATTTTCGCAACACCTGCTTTAAAGTTTGGTGAAATCTTTCCAGACACCCCTGAGACTGTGGGTGATAGGCAGATGAAGTTACATGGGTGACTCCCAATTCAGTTAAGACCTGCTGAAAAGTTTGACTTGTAAAATTCGTACCTTGATCAGACTGACTTTCTTTTGGGATGCCTTTGGAGGTAAATATACTCAAAAGTGGTTTCAGGACGGACTTAGCAGTGATATTTTTTAGAGGAAAAACATCTGGATATCTAGTGGCAGAGTCCAAAACAGTAAGTACTCATTACCTTTATTAGTCTTAGGGAGAGGCCCGACACAGTCTATAACAGTTTTCTCGAAAGGTTCATGAACAACCTGAATGGAAAAAAGAGGGGAAGGGGGAATAGGCTGATTAACGTTTCCAGTGAGTTGACAAATGCGGCAAGTCTTAATGAAATGAGTGACATCCTTCTTAATTCCAGGCCAATAGAAATGTGACAGTAACTTTTTATATGTCTTCTGAATACCCAAATGCCCAGCAAAACCATCATGTGCCAATTTCAAAACAGAATGTCGTACTGAAGTAGGAAGTACTACTTGGTGAGTCTCACACCATGAATCCTTTTTAGACAGAGAAGGGGGTCAATATGCTCTCATAAGAACACCATCACTATAATAGAAAGCAGGCAATGTATCAAGATCATCATGATCTACAGCAACATGTCGTATCACTGCCAATGAAGGATCAGAACTCTGTGCTTGTATTAGTTCTTCTTTAGACAAT